>VXBJ01003389.1:112844-124469 GCA_013400055.1 Nycticryphes semicollaris
GGGGGCGGCGGGCGGCCAGGAGGGGGCCGCCCCCATGTCTTTCAGCAGCGGCTCTGGCAGCCGGTTACAGACGGCAGAGCAGGAAGCGGGAGCGGGGCCGGGGAGCCCCCCGCGTCCCCCAGCCCCGCGCCCCCCTCACTTATCAGCGCCGGCCGCGGAGGAGCCTAATTCAAACCAACTGCGGGGCTGACGTTGGTAAATGAGCCCCCGCCGGGACGGGAGCGGGGGCAGGCGCGGGGGTCGGTGCCAGCAGCCCCCTGCCCGCAGTCCAACCGACCCCATCGCCCGCCGGGGCCTCGGGCTGCACCGTGCCCCGCCCCGGGGAGGCGGGTGTCCAGCGGGGGCCGGGGGCAGCAGAGCGTGCGGGGCATCCCAGAATGCAGGGGTTTGCAAGGGGAGGTGCGGAGTTCGGAGGGTTCAGAGAGGTCCGTGGGGGCAGGGAGAGACTGGGGCTGCAGGTGGAGCCCCAAGCAGGCATGGAGACCGGGGTTCACAGGGGGAGCCCGGGAGGGGGCAGGACAAGCCTGGGTGGGGGATACAAGATGAGCCCGGGGGTGCAAGATGGATTTGGGTGTTGGGGGAGACCCCGGTCCGCGTTGCCTGGGCTGGGGCCATGGTCAGTGCTGGGTGTCAGCATAGGGTCCTGCACCCCTGGTCCAGTCATGGGGGCTGTGGGGTCGGCAGGGGCCAGCTGAGAGCTGTGATCACGCCGCTTTTCACCGGGCGAAGGCGCTTTGATATCCCGTCCCCCGTCATGCTCCGAGGGGGCTAATGGCCCCAGGCTCCAGCCCCGGCAGAGAAGGAAACCTGAGCCCCCCGTTCCACCGTCCCTAACCCGGGACGCGGCAGGAGCTGCACAGCCCTTCCCGGGAGGACCTGGGCACGGCCCGGTCACAGTATGGCCCCCAGCATGGCTCCCCACTGCTAGGGGGCTGAGATGCCCAGGGCTCCTAACCCCCTGCCTTCGGGTCCTTGTAGTGAACCTGGCTCTGCAATGGGAACAGCGGCACCACCCACCACAACTCTGCAGCCCCTGTGCTTAGGGACCACCAAGGAGCGACAGGGTAGGGGGCACTGGGGTGTGGCACAGCCTGAGGGGCAGCATCACCGTTGCCTGTGCCAGGGTCCCCAAGCACCCCGTTCTGCTGCCCCACTCCTGCCCCACAGCCTCTCCCCACTGCTCTTTGCTGAGGGTCATTCTCCCCCTTCCTGCTGCCCCTCAGTGTAGGTGATTGGTGGAATGGCAGGGCCTGGGGGAGCTGGGCCCCAGTGGGTAGGCTGTGGGGTGGTGACCCCCATGAGAGGCCATGGGCCCGCAGGTGCCTGGCAGAGGAGCACAGCACAGCCCCTTCCAAAAGCTTCATGTAATGCAGCTGCCTCATGAATGCTCAGTCCAGGGGTCCCGCTCATCACTCCAGCCCCTCCCCTATTCCATGGGTGGGCCCAGGAGCTGGACCCCAATGCCACTTGGGCAGCTGCACCAGTCGTGCCACAGGCAAGCGGGGCTGTGGAATGGTACTAAGCACCGCCCTGCTGTGCCATTCCCACCATGCTCTGATGACACCATCTCCCACGCCTGCTCCTGACAGAGACAAATGAGCCGCCCGTGCCTGCTACCACCTTCACACCCTGTTGCTGGGGTGAGTGGGGCAGTACTCAGGGACCCGGCACATGGGGCCAGCCCTGTGACACCCCCGTGACACCCCCCCATGGCATCACTATGACCTCCCAGCTCCAGCCCAGGCACTGCCAGCATGGCAGCACCATGCTGCCAAGCCAGCTGCTGGGCCACACTGCAGGGTCCCGCTCAGCTGCCAGCCCGTGGCACAGCAGGACCTGCCAGTGCCTCTCTGCGGGGCACAGGATGGATGGGCACTGTGGGGACACATGTGATGGGGCCCAGCCAGCATTGCTCCACCGTCCAACCCCCTCCCATGCCACAGCCCACCGCAGAGGCATCCATCGGGCCTGTCGGGGCACATGGCTGTCCCTGTCGGGCACCCCAGTGACCACCAGTGTGTGGCATGGGTACATTGGCATATGGCTGTCATGGTGGGAATGAGCTGTCATGTCAGTACGGGGAAATTACCCCGTAACGAGGCGCGCTGGAGATTAGGCTAATGAGAAAATCAAAACACAATTTAATTCCTGTCACTGCCTGATCGTCTTTAAACGACGCCGTGCGGTTCTGACGGGCCAGCATGCTGTGCCCGTGTGCCCTCCGGCACCATGCTGGCACCATCGGCCCCTGCCATGCCCCGTGCAGAGGCAGTGGGACTAGGGCAGGCGGGACAGCAGCGCCTGGTTTCCTGCCGGCTTCCCGCGGATGTGGGCACTGGTGCTGGCACTGGGATGCCCTGCCACTGTGGGAATGTGGAGCAGGGGGGCACCTTCCTGCGGATGGAGGGGCTGTAATGGGCGCTGTCCTGGCCCTGGGGAACATGGCTGTGGGGGCCTGGGAACGTGGTGCTCGCCACAGGGAGAGCACTCCCCACTCGGTGCCCCCCAGCAGCCTCCAAGAGCCTGACACCCTCCACAACCATGCTGTCTCCACCTCAAGCCAAGGGACTAGGACTGGGACTGGTGTGGTGCCCGGAGGAGTTTGGGCCAGTTCAGGCTGGCGATGACAGCAGCCATGGCACCCAGACCCAGCACCCAGCTCTGCCACCGTGCTCTGGCACCCAGCCCTACCACTGGTCCAGCTAGCACCCCCAGCCCCAGCTGTGAGGATGAGCCTGAGCCCAACGTCCTCCAGGTGCTGGGTGGTGGCAGGGCGGGTGTCCCCGGCAATCTCCATGCGCGGGCGTGCAGCAGGGCCGTGGGAGCGGGACAGGAGGGCACCCCCTCACCTTTCCCAGTTTATCTTGGACGGAGCCGTTTCCTCCAGCCTTTTGTCTATTGAGGCTGTGGCCGCCCACGCCCCCCGCCCCCCCAGCCTTCCTGCGTGCCACTGGGCACGGTGCACAGGGATGCACACTGGGGCTGTGCTTGCACCACAGGACCACTGCCCCAGGACACCCCACCGGGTTCTACAGGCTGGGACCACTATGGAGGAGAGCCTCAATGCCCACGGAGTGGCCCCACAACCAGCCTCATGCACTGGCTGCCTGTGTACATGGGATGTACACAGGATGCACATGTGGGGTGCAGGTGAAGGATACTTGAAAACGGGGGTGCTGCCGGGGTCCCCAGGGCTCAGGCAGAATGGGTGCTGCAGTGTGGGTGCTGCAGTGTGGGTACCACAGCACGGCACTCGCTGGCCCCGCTATTGTTGCGGCCGCAGCCCCGCGCGGCCTTTGAAGTCGGGCGACTTCCTGCCCCGGTTTTATGGCCCGATCTGTCTGCGCCGCGCGCTTCCCCCAGCCATAAATCACTCAGTGCTGGGAGGCTCAGGGGAGAGTGGTGTGGCCGGCTGCACGCCCACGACCCCAGCCCCGGTGAGGGGCACCAGCCAAGCCCACGTTCACCTGGGACCTGCCTGGGGCAGGAGAGGACTTCAGCCTGAGCCATATAGCACAGGGACCCACACTGTGGGATGGCATCTGGTCCCCTTGGCTCCAACCGGCCACACTTTGCCTCCAATGAAAGTGCCTTGGGCACAGACAACTGGCTGCCCTGGAGTGGAGCCATCCCAGCCAGGGATGCTCCCTGCTTCCCTGCAGGGTCCTGGGACATGGCCAGGGGGGAGGTGTTCACAGCCCCGTCCACGCCGGGTGCTCCCCGGCAACATGGATGCTCCTAGATCCTTGCCCCTTGGCCCCACGCGTGCTCCCATCCTTGGGTCTGCATACCCTTGGGTCGGTCCCCTGCTGTGATGCTGCAGGGACAGACAGCACTGACAAGCTCCTTCCCCACGGGGCTCCACCAGATCCCTTCGCTCCCCACTGATCCCCCAGTGGTAAAACAAGCCACAATTTAACAGACTGGACCTGGGGTCAGACTTTTAGGGCAAATCAAGGCAAGCGTGGAAACACCAGCAGCCAGCGAGGGCTCAGCCCAGCCCAAGCTCACCCAGCATGGTGCTGCCTGTGCCAGGGCTACAAGAGGGTCCCCACTGTCCCGCTCCCTGCCCAGACACCCTCAGCGCCCCGAGGCTTCCGGCTCGCCTCAGAGCCGGCGGCCTGAGGCGGCAAGGGCCCTACCTTCGCTATTCAGAGCATTTCCTGGGTTTTATTGTCTTCCCCTCCTTGTCCCACCTTCCTCGCAGGAAGCCCTAGGTCCCAACAGAGCCAGAGGCTCCGTGCCCAGCAGGACGGGGCTCCTGTCCCACTCCCTGCTGTGTCATGGGCAGAGGCATGGACTGCTCCCCAGCATTCCCACTCCCGGTTACCAGTGGCAGTGCTCACCTGGGGGGCTGGGATGCCAGGACCGTGCCATGACACCCCCAGCCCTGCCAAGGCATTGCTGGGCTCAGTGATCTCTCAGACACTCCATGCACACACTGCGCTCAGCTCCTGCAGCTGTGCTGGCATCTATGCCCTCCCTGCATCAGGGCATGCTGGGGCCTGGCAGACCACAGCATCCCCCATGGGTCCTTTCCCAGTCTGGCTGTGGCACTGCCAGGCTGTGTGGGTGCTGCAAGCAGGGTGCAGGCTCACTCCCACCACAGCAGCTCCGTCATCACCGGCATCCCTGGACAGGGGGCAGGGATGTCCAGAGGGCAGGGTGGGTGTGCAGGACGCCCTGGGGCTGTGACAGGCTGACAGCACCACAGGGGGACAGCGAGCCCCATGTCCAGCACCCCATTATGCTGCCCCTTTCCCAGGCTGGGTTTCATGGCTCTGGGCACCCCCTGCTCCATTTCCCCCTCTGCCCATCCCTCACCAGGGGAGGGGGTCCTGCTGCTCAAAGGGTGGGCAGGGGCCAGCGAGTGTCCCTGGAGCCCCGTTTCCAGCAGGAAGGAGGCTCATCTTGTCACGGCTACCGCCCGCCCGGTCCCACTCTCCCTAAATCAATTCAGTGGGTTATTGAAACGCCACGTCTCCGTCTGGCGGCTAATTGCATGTGATCCCAAATCATGCAGGCAGCACAGGCCCCTCTCCCGCTCCACCATTATGCAGCACCCGGGCCCAGTGGTTCTGCTGGTGGCTCAGCAACACTGGGCATGTGCTGTGGTGCAGGGACTGGTGGGGCAGGGAGGGTCCTCTCATGCATTGGAGGGGCACTCCAAAAGGGGTGAACTGGGAGGCAGTTCAATCCCCATCCCTGTCCTCATCCCCATTCCTCGCTCAGGTGGGCACATGCCCATGCCACCTGTCCTGGCAGGGCCACAATCACCCCACCAGTGCCAGGGACGGTCCCGGGGCTGAGAAGATCATGCCTGTCCCTATCTATCATCCTGCTCTCCTGGCCCACTCCTGCTCCTGTACTGGGCTGGCCGCTTGCCTCTTCCCCTGCCCCACCATCCCAGCCCGTGTCTGGCCGAACCCCCCGCACCCTGCAGGGCCTCGGGCAGCAAATTCCAAAGGGCACCCGGGAAGATTAATCGTGGGGCCAGCAGCCAGGCTGGGCCAGCCAGTAACCGGATCGCCCCACTGGGAGCAGGAATGTGGTGCTGCCGTGCTGACCCCACCACCCCTGCCATGGCCCAGGAATGGCCTCACCACGCGGGGGTCACCGTGGACCACTGCAGCCAGCCAGGCCACTGCAAGTCTGGTCATGGTGGGTGCTCACACAGTCTCTGCCCCAGGCATGGGGGACATCCCTCTGGTCCCCAAACCTGATGAGGCAGAGTTCCCAGGTCCCCAAACCCACAGAGGCACATCCCCAGGATGCTCACACAGGCAGGGTCCCCCATGTCGTTGTGCTGGGAGTGATGCCACCACCACAGTCCCCATTCCCCACATCAAGAGGGGCACTGTCCCTGAAGGCACCGCCTGCCCACCCCAGCTTTCCTCCCCACCACCACCCCAGGGCCTCCATCCCCCTCCACATGCCCCCAGCCCTGGGAGACAGAGGACCACCCCACAGCTCCACAGCCAGCTCTCGGGATAGGGACAGGCCAAGGGACACCTGGCGATGCTGGGGTCTGCACAAGGGCTGGTGCTGATGGGCAGGAGGGTCTGATCCTATGCCAGCACGCTGGATGCCTGGTCCCTACCTCAGTGCCATGCTGCGGGGGCTATGGGATAGTTGCCGCAGCACAACTGGCAGGTCTAGAATTATGGCGGTGGCTTGGGGCAAGGAGGGGGATTTGGGGAGGAATGGAGTCCCTGCAGTAGAGTCCCCCTGCTCTCCTGCCCTGAGGGTCCCATTGGGGCACAAGGATGGACCTTGGCCAGGCAGGGAGGATGCAGAACAGACCGAGGCTAAGAATAGAGCTAGGATGGGATGGGAGGAGGAGGAAGGATGGGGCTTCCTCTGCGACGGCTCTTCTTCCTCCCGCTTGCCTCTGCCACATGGCACAGTGCGGCACAGCATTGCATGGCACAGCATGGCACAGCCCTCACCATGTCCCTCACCAGGATGACTGGGTCCCCCTGGCTCCAGGGCACACAGCTGCCTCCATGCCTGTCCATGTCAAGGATCTGAATGCATACACTGATGGTGGTGCACATGTGTATACACACACATACGTGCGTACACATGCACACAACCCCCCACCATCCCACCTGGGCACCCCACACATGTGGGATGGGGTCACCCTGGGTGCCACTTGCTCCCTAGCACTGTTCCTCAGCCTGTGGCAGCCTGTGTTGGGACATGCAATTGACAGTGGCCCCAGCAGCCTTGTGCCCGCTGACTGCACCAGTGCTGCCGTGCTGGCCCCCCCGCCACTGCTGCCGCGTTTCATTGCACTTTTCTTTTTAATTAACCTCTGAGCAGCATGGCCGGGCTGCCTCCCCGGGGTTAATGATATCGCTGACCCGACCCGCCGCAGCCCATCGATCCCCCCAGTCCTGTGCGCTGCCAGCTCGCTGGCCAATGGATGGGTCTGGGGGCACAGGCTGGGATGCCCCCACAGCGAGCACCCCAGTTGGACCCAGCTGGGGGCCCATACTCCCACAGGGTGACGTGCCAGAGGAGTGGGCTGTGCTGCTGCAGCCCTGCTGTCCCTGCGTGCCACCCCGCGCAGAGTGCCGCCAGGGACGCCCTACTCACCCTCTCCCTTGCCCACCCATTGCCAGGTCCCAAGAGGCCATGGGTACCCACCCCTGGGGTGCGTCCTCCTGGTGCCACATCCCCCCACCCCTTGGGTCATCCAAGACCCTCCTCCTGGCCTCTCAGTGGCCCCTTGGCAGCACTGGGGCTGGGGTCCTGGCCCCCCCTCCATGGCCGCCCCGGCCCTGCTCCTCACTCAGGTGCGCCCTGTCAGCGCGCGGAGCTTTAATCCAGCAGTCGTTCATCTTGGGCGCGGGGCCGGGCTGTCAGCGGCTCAGACGAGCCATTTCCTCACCGCGCTGCCCGGCGCAGGGCCGAGCCGAGCCCCCCGTGCTCACACCCTAATTGAATCCTCATGGCCTCACGGCCCGTGTCGGCCCCGCCACCCTGCTGCCACCCCCAGACCAGGGATGTGCCCACTCCCTGTGGTGGCTGGGTTCCCTCGAGAGAACTTGATGCCATGGGGTGACTGGGGGTACAAAGTGTACCAGATGCAGGCACCCCTCGGACCACAGCCAGAGTGCTCCATCCTGCTCTGGTTGTGCCCAGTGAGAGTGGGTCAGAACCTCTGAGGGTGCCAGGGGTGGCACAGGAGAGCAGTCCCTCAGTGTCCCCCTGACCCACAGAGCCCCTGCTCTGGCCGTCCCATCCCAGCTATTTGTGGCGCGGGGAAGGAAGCGGCGGCAGTGAGACAGTGCTGCCTGCCCGCTTCCTGCCACAAACAGCCCCCCTGCCTTCACGGGTGGCGGGTGTGCAGCCCCACACAATGGGGACAGGGTTCCCACGACCCACTGCCCCAACACACCCCCCCTCATTGCCCAACATGTCCCCCTGCAGTCCCTCTCCCCCAGACAGCACAGCTGTGAGCCCTAGATCAACCCCAGGAGGAACCCTGACGCCTGCGGGGCTCCCAGCATGGGGCCACCCAGTGCAGGCCCCTAGCCAGAGGGTCCCTCCTCCTGCCCCATAGCTCCCTGTGAGGCAGCAATCCTCCTGGAGAGGGAGACAGAACTGTCCCCATCAGCCCACGGGAAGGGGATGGGAAGGTCCCCGCCAGCCCTGCCGTGCTGGGGTCAGGGGACGCAGGCGAGCGACAGCCCAGCGGGGGGCCAGCAGCGTTTGCTCCAGCCGGAGGCTTTGAAATGCAACCCCCCCACTGGCCCATTTGGCTGGAGTTTGGCCCAGGCACATATGGAGGCCCTGGAGCAGGGAGGGGGTCCCGAGGTGGGGGGGCGGCAGCTGGGGACAGGGCTAGAGGGACCCCCTGACCCCGGCACACCACTTCCCTCATGCACAGTGCTGGGCAGGGGTCCCTGCAGCATCCTCCCTCATCCCTGCCTGTGTGTCCCTCCCTTTCCAGGGCCAAGTCCTGCTCTTGTCCCCAGCAAGGCCAGTTTTTGGCATTCTGGACCTGGCGTATGTGCCACCACATGTGTATGTGCTTGCTCTGGTGTGTGGCAGCTCTGCATGCATGTGAGCTGGCATCTTGTTGCTCTGTGGGCTTCTTGGTACTTTGTGAGCACCTCCGTGCACAGCTGCCACATGCCTGCACACGCTTGTACATGCCTGTTCATGGCTGTACCCACACATGCAGCTGCAGGGTATCTGTTGGGGGGGGGTGGTGATTGTGCACATGCGTACACACCAGGAACACGAGTGTGAGCAGCTGCCTGTGTGCCAGGCTGCACCTGCACTGACCGGCATCTGTGTGTGGAAGCTGCTGAGACTCGTGTTGTGCCCTGTGTGCTTTGTGACCCAAGCCACAAGCCCCTGACAGTCCTCACTTGGGGCCATCCCCATCCCTATCCCTGTTCCGATCCCTGCCACCACTCTCTTCTGTGCTCGCTGCATAATGAAGCTGGGGTCAGCCCCGCTCTGGTGTGCGCAGCAAGGTCGGCGTGTGTTAATGAATAGATCATTTGCCAACAACCCCTGGCAGGGGATCCCCGGCGTCCCCTGGCTCCCGGCACATTAATCCCCATTTACCGGAGCGAGGTGTAATCCCATTAGTTGTGGCTTCGCCCGCAGCCGCCAGCCCCGTGAGTGGGGTCAGGATTTATTGCCAATAATTGGCCAGGTCTCCTCCCCCGGCGCAGGGCGCGGTGCTGCCGGCAGCTCCCTCGGTGATGCCCCGCTTGCCTCCGCTACTGACGGTTTAATTTTGCACCGAGCTATTCCCCTTATTAAAGGAAAATTCATTTGCAAGCAATTTCCATGTGCAAACTGCTCTGCAGCTCCAGCTCCAGCGCGGGGCTGGGAGCGCCCCTAATCGAGTTACTGCCAGGCGCTCCAGCACGGAGCCGCGTTATTGAAATGGATCCACTAAATAATAGATCAGGGGCAGAGCGCGGTGCTGGGGCATAAGCGTATTAGCAGGCTGAGCTGCCGCCTCCCACCCCTAATCACGTTACCCCAGCACGGGGAATTGCTGGCATGGCACAGGCACCCCAGCGTGGAGCACAGGGTGTCCCACCAGCCTGCTGCTGGGCCGGCTGCAGCAGGGCTGTGAGCACACACGGGTGAGTGGCACCAATGCTGCCCCTGTGGGTACCCATGGGCCGGGGCACTCAGAGCTGCTGGTGCTTGGAGCCATGGGTGTCCTGAGTTGGGGGATAGGGCAGCCCCAGCCACTGGGCAGGGATGGTCTCCAGCACATGCACACCCTCCTCTGTGCACACTTTCGCATGTGCACACATACCCACACCCACACAGCCCTACACACACACGCGTGGTGCAGAGCCTGGCACAGCTGCTGGGGAAAGGGCACAAAGGGGCACATCCAGGTGCTGCCGTCTGCCCCAGCCAGCAGCAGGCACGGCAGGTTGGGGAGTGGGTAGGGAGCCAAGGGCCCGGGCCTTACATGCGGTCCCAGACACTCAGGGGACCCACAGGGACCCCCACAGGGGACCTGAGCCCCAGTGGGATGGAGGCCTAGGAGCCAAGATGGGAGGTGGCAATGCCACACTGGGGTGCACTGCCCTGAAGTGGCCCCGGGTTTTGTCCAAGCAGCCTTGCCCATCACCGTCCCCGCTGGCTGCGGGCGCCTGGCCAGCGCAGGGCGCTCTGCCCCGCTCCGCAGGAAGCTCCAATGTTCCTGCAAAATTTTCAGAGCTCTCCTTTTGTTTTCCACCGTGTGTCCTGCTTTAGGGGTGAAAAGCGTTTCCCATCCTGTGTTCCTGGCCAGCTGAAGCTGACACTTCGCCTGCCCAGCAGCAAGCTGGGGATTAAGGCTCACTTTGTACTGGGGCTGCAGGCCAGGGCTAGCTGGGGCAAGGAGCCTGCTACAGTGGTGGGGAGTGCTGCTTCGGCAGGGGACATGCTTGCACTGCATCCCTGCTGCTGTGCACATGGCCATGCCTGTGCCCTTGCCCTACCTACAGCATCTGCCGGGGGCTTGGTGCTACCTGGGGGCCGGACAGGACCCAGGCTGCTCAGCCCACCCTGGACTGACTCACTGGGCAAGTCATGGGGGTCAAGAAGCATCAGGTTCCCCAGAGCATCCCTGGGCACCTGGGTGTTGCACAGGGGATTCACCTCAACTGCTGTGGAACGATGGGCAGGAGAGATGGGACAGGGGCCATGGGGCAGGGGAGATGGGGCAGTGGTGATGTTGCATCCCATCAGTGAGCACAGCACCTGGAGGTCTGCCCAGGTCCCAGCCCAGCTCCTGCCTGCCCTGCCTGGTGCTCAGAGCCCAGCCTGGCTGGAGTCCTCTAGATGCTGCCAGCCCAGGACTCTGCAGTAAAGCTCCCTCCAGTCCCTGAGCAGCTGGAGTTGTAGGAGGTGGTTGCTTCTGGGGCATGATGGCTGGGAGCCCTGTTCGGCACAAGAACAAGGAATTAGCCTGAGTGGCAATTTCCTGGTGCATGTCACAGGGCATTAGTTGGGATGGAGCCCAGGGCGCAGGCGCCAGTTGGGGCTGGGACCAGGGGCAGAAGGGCTGTGCACAGGGTGTGCTTCCTTCCCTACCCCTGCCCGCTGGGTGCCTGGGGCCTCATGTCCAGCACGGTGCCCTCATGCCACACAGTGCTGGCCCATTTGAGCCCAGGTCTACCAGCAGCTCCTGTGTGCCCAGAAGCTGGGGTGCCAGCAGGGGACATGGCTTGCCTACACCCCAAGATAGTCACCAACCCCAACAAACCATGGGAGGTGGCTGCACACAGAGTAGGGGCAGTTCCACCATCTCCAGTTGCCTCCCAACATCGTGTTGCTGCCGACCATGTTAGCAAGCCCTCCGGAGAGGACAAAAGCCACGTGCAAGACAGCCATGGCAACTGCCACCGTGGTGGCCTGCAGTGACCTGCACACTGGTGAGCGAGGGGCCCTGTGTGCCCGTGGGAGCAGGGCCCGTCTGGCAGCACCACGCTGGGACAAGCCACGCTCCCTTGCTAGCACTTCCCGAGCGCAGCCTGAAAACCTTCCCCAAATCGGTTTGATCCCAGGCTGCCGGAGCCCCCTCCCCACCCCCGCCCGCCACCCGCTCCGGCGTTTAATTGCTCCGGCTGCTGGGAAATTTCAAGGTTG
>VXBJ01003389.1:186423-207892 GCA_013400055.1 Nycticryphes semicollaris
TGTCAATACCGTGATGTCAATGCAGGGACGGGGATCAATGTGTCCCCAGAGTGTCATCAGCGGGGTCCTTATGTAAGAGCTGGAGGAGCACAGCTTACCCTGCGGCAAAGCCTGGCTTGACGGGGTACATGTGCCTGGTGTGCGCAGCTCTTCCCCCCCTGCCCCCTCTCCCTGGGCACTGATGTCCCCCATGTTGTGTCACCCTCCAGAGCAGTACGCTGTGGATGAGCTGCTGCGAGCCTTCATGCAGCGGGTGGAGATCGACGAGCAGGTCATCATCTACCTGGAGATGACGCAGGTAGGTGGGTGGTACTCAGATCCCTGTGGGGCAGTGGGTGGCGGGGCTGGGGGGTGCCAGTGGTGGCGTGTGGGCAGCTTCTCCCCGCCCCCCTCACCGTGCCCTGCTCACCCTCTCTGCCCACAGTTCCACAACGCCAGGCAGCTGGCTGCGTGGTGCCTGCACTACATCTGCACCAACTACAACAGCGTCTGCCGCCGCTTCCCCCGGGAGATGAAGTTCATGTCGCCAGGTATGGGGCTGGGGTACGAGGGCAGGGACGGTGGGGGGAGACGGTGTGTGGGAGGGTGCCGTGCCACCCTCTGATGCTGTCACTGCCGTGTCCCTGCAGAGAACCAGGCGCACTTTGAGCGGCACCGCTGGCCGCCGGTCTGGTACCTGAAGGAGGAGGACCTGTACCTGCGCTCCAAGAAGGAGCGGGAGCGGGAGGAGCAGCTGCAGCGCAAGCAGCACACCCGCAGCAAGTGGTGCTTCTGGCGGCCGTCGCCCCATGTCTCCTGAGCTGGGGGGTATGGCCGGGCCAGGGGGTGCCTGCTCGGCCCCTCTTCCTGCTGAGGGCTGCCTTCCCCTGGCCGCTGCCTGTTTACACACACCCCCAACCCCGGCTGTTTACAGGCGCTGCCGGCCGCCGCTCGTTGGATCACGGCCTGTCCTCCCCGCTGTCCCACCGTGCCTTTCCCAGGTGCGGGAGCGGGGCTGGCCATGCCTAGCTGTGCCGTGCCGTGCTGTGCTGTGCTGTGCCGTGCCGGCAGGGCCCCCTCCGCTCCAGCCAACGCTGGTGCTACCTCTGACCGAGCAGTATTGTGGGGCTGGGGGCTGGCAAGGAGCTGGGGGATCTGCTTGCCTCCGCCTCCTCCTCCCAAGGGGCTCCCCCACCCCGTGCCGGGGTGTTCCCCCGGGAAAGGGCTCTCTGGTGCTGTATTTCCCCCCCCCACCGCCGACAGAGGTGGGTGGGGGGGCCAAGCTGTGAGTGGGGTTCAGGACAGGAGGGTGGGGTGGGCATGAGGGTCCCTGGGTGCTTTATGTGGCTGTAGGAGCTGCTCCTGCCTTGGGCTAGGGCAGCTCACACACACACCCCAGCTCATCTCTGTGCCTTGGACATGGCCCTACAAGGATATGGGCTGTGTCCCAGTGTTGAGGGCTATCATCCCCAGCCTGGGGGTCCTAGGGTCCCTGGGCTGAACTGCACAACTGTTTTTACACTTTTTTTACCCCCACCCCATGAGCACACTGGCCCTCGGGCTCCCCCCACCCCGCAAGCCGCCCCAGCACTGTGAGCGGGGCTGCCCATGCCTCTCAGCATCGGCGTTTTTAACCTTTAATAAAGCCTTTTGTAATGGGCCCGGACTCTGCTCTTTGCCCCCCCTGCTACCCTGCAGTGCCCGGTGCTTACCTCCCCCTGCCCCACACAAGGAGTGACACAGGGTGAGTCTTTGTTCCGGTGTTTTTGTCATGGGTGGGGAAGGGAGTTACACGACAGATGAGAGTGGGATACAGGAGTATGGGGTCCTGACCCATAGCTGAACCGGGGAATAGCACATGGCGGGGGACTGGCCCTTATCTGAGAGGGTGCAAGGAGGGTGTATTTTGGGGAAACGTGACTGGGGCGCACGATCTGTGCCCCATAGCTTGGTGTTGGGCAGCACAGCGGGGAGCTGGAGCCCTTGCTGCAGACTTTGCTTCATCATAGCAGGAAGGGGTAGGGGGTCAGCCTCTGGCTGGCAGCTCTTTCCCCTTCCCCCAGGGCCTGTTCTGGGCTGAGCTCACCCCACGGCACCAAGGTTGATGCCCTCCATCCACCTCATCTCTGCAGGGCCCTGGGAGCGGAGCCAGTGGCCAAGTTCGTCCCTGGGGCCACATCAGCTTCGGCCACAGGAAGGGATGGGACTTGAGGGCTGGGGCAGGGCAGTCCCTGGGGGAAGGGACCGAGGCAGAGCCAACCAGAAAGCCAGCTGGGGGGGACACAGGGCAAGAATGGGGGGATGGAGCAGGGGGACAGCACGGCAGCTGTGTGGGACTGTCCCTAGAGTGTCCTGGCAGCGAGCACTGTGCAGCTGCCTCTGCCATTTCCAGCCCAGGAGAACAGCTGCGACTCCACACATCTGGTGAGCAGCCTTGGGGATGCAAGGTCCCACAGCGACCCGCATGTCCCCACAGCTCCCTGCAGAGGAGAAGAGGCTCCTCTCCTTCCAGGTAACTCTGTGGCCCCAGGGGAGGGTGGCTCCATGGGTGCTGCACCCACAAGGCACCGCCGCCCTGGCTGGGACCAGCTCCCGAGGCTCTCCCGGCCGGAGCAGCGTGTAACACAGGTTTGCCCTGGAACCTCTCCCGTCTGAACCAGAGCTGCCGCTGGGAAGAGGGGAGCCGGTTCTGTTCCCAGTCATGCTGCCTTTGCTGCCTCCTTCCCTCCAGGAAGGGCTGGGGGGGGGGACAGATGGGAGGACAACGCCTGGCCCAAGGGACCCACAGGGCTGGTCCTGTGTAGCCAGAGCAGCTCCAAGCCCATGTTCCCTGTGCACGGACATGCCACGCTGAGGGCAGGTTTGCTTTGGGAACAAGGGGATCCTAACTCAGCTCCACCTACACACAGATTTCCACCCTACTGCAGGCACAAGCTCTGTGCCATTGCTACCCAGACCCCGCGGAGCAAAAGTTGGGGGGCTGCGCTGAACCCCCTTTGCTTACAGTGCCTCAGTTCACAGCCTATGCCTGTCCGTAGCGGAGTATCTCACTCAGGTCATAGCCAGTCACGGCGAAGGAGGTTCCCTCAGGGTCGCAGAAGCGCACACCGCAGACCTGGGTGTCTGTCACACACTCAGCATGGCAGTGCTTGATCTGCAGTGGGGAGAAGAGCCGGAATGGTGGCACAGGCTGAGTAAAGTACAACCCACCACAGCCAGAAGACCAGGGACCTGCCTCGGGTCCCTGCCTGCCTACAGAGGCATTATCTCATGGCAACAGGCAGGCAGGAGACCATGGGCATGTGGCTGGGCCAGTAGGCCATGGCTCAAGGCTCCATTTCAGGAGCACAGGAGCCATATCCTGGTCAGACAGAGCAGCCTTCCTGGCTTGTACCTCCACCAGTCCAGGACAGGACTGGGGATCACGAGCAGGAAGAAAGAGAAGAGCTGTGCTGCTCCATGGCAGCTCAGACTGGGCCCAGCCAGATTTCCCCTGAGCAGTGAGCCCCTCTCCATGGCCATGGTGCCTTGCTGGAGGCTGCAGGACAGAGCAGCACCTGTGCCACAGCCCCATGGGGCAGTGACAGCTTGGAGCACTGTGTACTTGCCATATGCTCCCCACTGAGGGCTGCCACTGCCCAGACTCACCTCGACATCGTTGGTGTCCGGGTTTCTGCTGAGCTTCCAAACATGAACAAAGGAGTCCTCTGCGCCTGACAGCAGCTGCAAAGGGAGAAAGGACAGAGGCTGTGAGGAGCGGGAGGCCATGGGGGCAGCAGCACCCTGTGCTGGGACAGTGGGGCAGCCCCTGGCTGGCCATCTGCAGGCTGCCATGCTCCTGGCCAGTGGCATGCCGAAGCGGGATGCCTCACACAGCTGGGTCGCCCCACTGCAGCCAGCCGTACCTTTCCTGTCTCTGGTGCCAGGTCCAGTGCATAGATCCATCGAGCGTGAGCGTTGACCTCGGCACGCAGGAGGCCCGTTGCTGCCTCATACAGCCGAATCTGCCCGTTTCCGTAGCCAGCAGCCACAACTCCATTCCACAGCTTCACGGAGGAGCAGGTGCAGCTAGGCACAGGGGCACGTTTCACCTCCTCCCCTCTCAGCTGCATGCCTGCATGCTGGGAGCTGGTGCCGGGTGTCCCGCTCCTGCCACCCCTCCATCCACCGTGAGACACTGATGCAGTCTGGCTGGGGATGCCCAACACCACCCACCAACAGGACCCCGCTGTGCCACTCTGTTCGCCCCTCAGGCTTACCCAAAGGCTGGGATTTTGCTCAGCAGGGTGAACTCCTCTCCTGCGCTCCAGACACAGAGGGTCCCAGAGTCATCAGCAGTCACCAGGTCACCAGCCCCGTCCTGTGAAGCAGAGATGGGTCAGCCTCCACCCTGGCACCACTCATGGGGCAGCCAGCCCCACCTGGCACCACTCATGGGGCAGTCATCTCTGCTGGCGGTGGTGAGCAGCTGACTCACACCAGGCAGAAGGTTTTTGCTGCCCCAGTTGCCTGCGCTGCTAAAGTTGCTGCAAAGCAAAGCCAGAGCCTGCAGAAGAACAAGCTTAAACTTTAACAGCTCACACAAACTGCTGACACGTTTTGTGAACAAGCAAGGCTGGGCTGGGATCACACACAGGCATTTCAGTTTAAACATGTTTGTGTTGGGCAATGCTAATTACACATAGGTTACAAAAAAAGAAATTCTAGGAAGAATTACTGCATCCCTTCCCTCTGCACCCAAGTCTCGACACTCTTCACCTGACAGGCACCTGGGATTTCACACACCAGGCCCCGTATCCCGCTTGCTCAAAAGCCTTTAACAAACCATGGTGCAGAGTCCAAGACAGGCACATTAGAGGACGGTCTCTGCAGAGAGGGGTAGATGACAGAACAGCTTTCCCGTAAACAAGCTCCATATCCAGGCTAATTGGAAACTAGTTCTAAGCAATTAATTGTTCAGGGGAGTCCCAAATGCAGAGAAAGTTAAATGTAACTAATTAGAGAAAGTATAAAAAAGTGTCCTTGTTAGGAAGAAAGCAGCCAATAATGAAGAAGCCAATTAGCGCGTCTGCAAAGATGTGGAACCAAAGTGAGCTGAGCTGAACTGAAGGAAGCCCCATCCCAGTCCCAGACTGTGGTCTGTAATCAGGTGAAGTTATCTCATCTGCCATGAGAAAGGTCACCAGTACAGCTCGAGTTGGTTGTCTCCCTCCACTGGCAAAGGAGAAACGCTTGTCCCTTCAGTTAGTGCAAAGGCCCAGCTCTGACCTCGGCTTCTTCGTCCCCCTAGATACCAGCACCCTGGGCCTGGCTTGGGGAGGAGAAGCAAGGTCCTGTACCAGCAGCCAGCATCCTGGGATGGCTCCAGACAACATGGGCAGGACATGTCCTGCACCCTCCTCTCGCTGCACTCCTGCACGGAGGGTCTGCTGCAGTAACCTGCCGCTCTAATGGCAGGAGCTTTAATTTTAGGTTTATTCATGGCCGATTTTGCTCGTTTGCTCTTGTACCACAACTGGACTTTAGCTTCAATAGCTCATCTGTGCTCCAGCACACAGCCTGAAGATCACGGGATACTCTGGGCTGGGGATGAGCTGCACTCCACAGCCGCGCTCTGTGTGTGGGGATCACCTCCTTCACCACCTTTGTTGCCCTTCTCTGTGTTTGTGTTCCCAGAGCCTGGGTGACCAGGACTGAGATTCAGTCAGCTGAGAAACGTGAAGACCGAGGTGCTAAGGAGGTGGAGATCCTCTGAACACTGATGGAAACTGGGATGGTGGGATAACAGATGGGGTGGCTGCTCCCAGCTGCCTGGGAATCAAAGGGAATAACCTTGCAATACTAAGTGGAAAAGTGCAGCATTTAAAACTACGTTTGACTCCAGTTTTCCTTCCCTCAAGATGCCACACTAAGCCACAGTACAATGGCTCATAAGCTCTTTGGAGTGTGGGCTGAGGAACCGGCCATCCCAAGCCACCTCCTCTCCCACATGAATCACATTCTGATGTGGGAGATCCCCCTCGGGCAGAGACAGTCACAGAAGCCTGTGTCCCTGGTGAAGGGAGGGAAGGCAGAGCCACTCGCTTTCCTGCACTGTGGAGAACAGCCATGTCTGGGGCAGCTCTGCCACATCACAGTTCCCCCAGACCTTGCCTGTAGCAGGGATTGGGCTGGCCACAGAGAGCACCAGCTCCCAGGGTGAGGGCCTGCACCCTGGGATCGGCTCAGCCACAGCCAGGGCCTGGATAAACCTCAGCTTCCCACAGCTGACACCAGCAAGGTGTTCCTGAGACAGCTGGGAGGCTGAGGGGACAGCTGAAATCCCCACTGCTGTCATCCTCCCCCTGCTCCCTGAGCACCAGGGACCCCACCAGCTCCTGTGGCCCACATGGGGGCCCACAGCGCTGACCCCACACGTACAGGAGCCTGGCCCAGCTCTGCCGCAATGTCGGTGATGGCGTCATGGTGCTGCTCCAGGACTTCACTCACTGTGATGTTCGTCCCTTTGTGGGGGATGCCAAACACCAGCACCAGCCCGGAAGATGTCCCTGCAGATGAGATGAAGGAGGCATCAGTGTGGGCTAGTCCCACTCCAGCCTGGGAGCAGGCCTCCAGCTTTCACCATGCCTGCAGCCATGCTCCTCATGCCCCACAACCCACTGCCTACATGGGGTTGCTCCCGACAGTCACTGCTGAGAGACCTGCTCTTCTGTTCAGCACAGATGCTCCCACAGAGCAGCTCCAAGGCTGACCCAGCCCCTTCAGCTAATCACATCATTACAGCATCCCTGGGCTCCAATGACCTCCCCCCCTCCCAGTGCTGCCCTCCCTTCTTATCCTTCCCCAAACTCCCGGGTCTGGCTCACCCACGCAGATGAAGCGTCCGCCAGCTGCAGCGATCCCTCGAGCAAACACTGCTTGTCCTGAGAGGAAACCAAGAGCTGGTCACAACCTGTGGCAGCTCCCAGGAACTGCAACACCGGTGCAGTGGTGTGAGACACCAGGATGCCCATTCGAGTTTCATTTTTAGGGCTAGTCCCGAAGCTGCCACAGTGAGTTCCTTCAAGCCCCTTTGCAGCTCCCTCAAGTCCCTGTTCAGCCAGGATTGAGGAGTCAGGGTGATGCTATGACCTTTTCCAGACCCTTCTGCTAAGATGTTGTGAAGGACTGTGCTGGCTCGAATTGAACTGGGTCCAGAAGCAAGGCTGTTGAGGGTCTCCAAGCCAGGAGAAACTGGGCTGCACTACAGGAATCATACACATCTGGGAAAGAAGAGCAGGTAAAGGGGCTCCTTGCTGTGCTCCCACCATGCAATTTACCTGGAGGATGCTCCGTGACGTCCAGTGCATGCCAATAAACCATGATGGAGCCATCAGACTCGTACATCTGGAGAGAGAAAGCAACAGGGTGATGAGACCCACCACGGTGGTGAAGTTTCTCTTATGGCTTCAGGTTCAACTGCTGCCCCGAGAGGTCTCCAAGAGAGGGTGACAGCTCTCTGGATGTGCAGCAGGACCTCCAGAAGGTTCCCCCATGGCCCTAGCAGCCCAGTTGTCCTTACAGTGAGCTCATCCTCCCAGCACTGTGACTTTGCTTCTCACCCTCAGCGGAAAAACACCTCACCTGGATCCCCTTCTGAGAGGTCAGCACCAGCAGGACCCGCGATGGCAGGACACACCAAGCAGCCTGGAAGGAAAGGCAGCTCAGCAGGAGTCCAGGGAGGGAAGATGGGGCAAAAGTCCTTCCTATGTTCCAGGGGAGGGACAGTCTGAAGTCACCCACAGAGGTGTGCATGTTTCTGGCTTCTGTCATGGGTCCCTGCTGTCCTTGGGGACCTCTCCAAGGTCTCACAAACCTTTTTGGGAGTCTTCTTTTCTGTCCCTCCCTGTAATTAGGACACTATGGACTACTGCATCTGTCCCAGTGGCTCTACAGCCACACACACTCAGCTAGGAAGGCCCTTCCTCTCCTCTCTCTAGCTCCACTGCCTCCTCTCTGTGCTTGGCCGCTGGCCCATTTGGGCCTTGTGGTCAATGGGTCTCATCTGCCCATGTTAGAGCAGGCTGGCATTAAAGCACAGACCTCTGCTTAGGCCAACAGACCCTGCAGAGGAGAGCATCGTCCTCCTTGGCACACAGAAAGTGAAAGCAAAGATGGAGAGATGATGTCACGAAAAAAAGCACCCCTTCCACTACCCTGCCCTACTCCCACCAGCCCCAGTGAACCCACTGGTATCTGTAACCCCTGCACCCCGTGCCTGTGCTCTCTGCAGCTGCCCCTCCCTGTCACCTCCTAAGCAATCACACTGAGAACCATTTATTGGTTTACGGTGTTGCTCTGGCCCCACTTTGGAGGCAGTGGGGCACACTCTATGGCCCAGGCTGCGGAGCCTCCTTCCCGTTATGCTGTTTGGGGAGCAGAGCTGTCCAGACAGTTTCTGCATGTCACACCCCTCCCATTGATGGAGGGGTGGCAGCACGAAGACAGTAACTAATAAGCCTGCCAGCTCACTCTGCCCACAGGAGGCTCTGCCAAGCAGGGCCTGAGCTGAACAACCCAGCACCAAGAACCTGGTGGCCCAAGAAGCGGTGTGGACACGCTGCCTCTACCTGGGTGAGGATGGAGGTGCTGACGGCCATCCCACCCTCCTTTGCCTGCAGCTGGCGGTGGGAGAACCCGAGTCCATCGGCAGCGGCGCTGACCACGTTGACGCTGGGGCCGTGCACGGTGCTGAAGCAGGCGAGCTGCCTGCCGGGCAGGCGCAGCACGCTCAGGTTATTGTACAGCGCCGCGCTGCTGCTCTTCAGCTGGATGCTCTTCTCCTTGCGGTACATCCTGCGGGGGACGGGGCAGCTCCATGGACACGACACCGGGGCCAGACCCAGGGACACCGGCCGCGCACCCCCCGACGCAGAGGCCCAGGGCTGCCCCTGCCACAGCGCCTTCCTCTGTCCCCGGCCCCTCCGTCCCTGGCCTCTCCCCCGTCCCTGGGCTCCCCCTCAGGGACATCCCCCCGTCCTGCCCTCCCGGGACCCCCCGCCGTCACCGCTCCTTCCCCTCTCACTCGGTGTCGGCCGCAGCCATGGAGACGGCGTCGCGGCGTGATGACGCAGCGAGGACGGCGCGCAGCGAGGGCGGTGCCGGGCTGTGGCCCGGGGGACGAGGGGGCACCCCGGGGCGGGTCGCGGAGAGGGAGGGGGGCGAGGGGCCGTTGGGAGGAGCTGGGGTGTGCTGGGGTGCATTGGGATGTACTGGGGTGTATTGGGGTGTGTTGGAGGAGTGTGCTGGGGTGGGTTGGAATGAGTCGGGATGCACTGGCAAGTATCAGGGTGTACTGGGGTATGCTGTGGTATATTGGGATGTACTGGGGTGTGCTGGCATGATCTGGGATGTATGAGGGTGGGCTGGAGTGTAGTATATTGGTGTGTGCTGGGATGTGCAGAGGTATATTGGGATGTACTGGGGTGTGCTGGCATGATCTGGGATGTATGAGGGTGGGCTGGAGTGTAGTATATTGGTGTGTGCTGGGATGTGCAGAGGTATATTGGGATGTACTGGGGTGTATCAGAGTGTGCTGGGAAGAGCTGAGGTACATGGGGGAGTGCCATGGGGAGTGTAGGTCAAGAGAGGTTCTCCTCCCTCTCTACTCTGCCCTGGTGAGACCCCATCTGGAATATTGTGTCCAGTTCTGGGCACCTCAGTTCCAGAGGGACAGGGAACTGCTGGAGAGAGTCCAGCGTAGAACCACAAAGATGATTAAGAGAGTCGAGCATCTCCCATACGAGGACAGGCTGAGGGAGCCTTCTCAGCTTGGAGAAGAGGAGACTGAGGGGTGACCTCATTAATGTTTATAAATACGTAAAGGGTGAGTGTCAGGAGGATGGAGCCAGGCTCTTCTCAGTGACAGGCAATGATAGGACAAGGGGCAATGTGTACAAGTTGGAACACAAGAGGTTCCACTTAAATATAAGGAAAATCTTTTTCGTGATGAGGGTAACAGAACACTGGAAGGGGCTGCCCAGAGAGGTTGTGGAGTCTCCTTCTCTGGAGACATTTAAAACCCTCCTGGATGCGTTTCTGTGTGACCTGATGTAGGTGTTCCTGCTCTGGCAGGGGGATTGGACTAGATGATCTTTCAAGGTCCCTTCTAATCCCTGATATTCTGTGATTCTGTGAGTTTCAAGGGATGTGGTGTCTCCCTGCAGAAAACAACCCCCCGTGAGCGAGCGGCCACCTCCAAGTCGCGCGGGGAGAAGTCCCGGCCACCCACCATCACCGTTGCCCGAGCTGACATCGTCCCCGGACGCCTGTCTGAGGAGGAATGGCTCTCCTTGCTCAGGGCTGAGAAGAGGGATGAGGACATCGGGGACATCCTCACAGAGCTCTTGGGCCGTGTGATGGATGAGTGCTGCAAAGCATATGTGGCTCAGCAGGTGAGCATGCCCAAGCCCTGCTTTTGGGGCAAGTGCAGGTCCCTTGCAGCCCCAGCTCTGTGTGTGTGGGACAGGGCAGAGGGTGCAGGGTGCTGAGGAGGGCAAGGTGGGTGGCTCAGCCCTGTTTCTGCCCACAGTGCGTGCCCTTCACCGTGGGCCAGGTGCGGGACGCCCTCCTGCAGATTGCCCAGTGGCGCTTCCTGGCACGGGATGAGGGGGAGATGGACACCGATGGAGATGGCACCTGGCAGGAGGATGAGGAGCCCAAGCCCTGCACTGTGGACTCCTGGGCGCAGGGCTCCATTCCTGTCCAGGATGCTCGTCTGTCCCCATGCCCCGAAGAGGTGAGATGGGCCACAAAACCATGCTGTGGCCCCCATGAGGTTGAGCTTATGCCTTCCCCGGTGTGTGAGTACAGGGCAAGTGAGCCCCATGAGGAATGGCTGAGCTTGGGCTGCTATGGGGCCATGGGACACCCACAGGCACCCTGGTCCTGGTGTGTGTGAGGGTCCTTTGGGTGTTGTTGCACAGCCCCTGACAGGGCACAGCCTGCTCCGAACACCACCTGAGGAGCCAGGGACTCTGTGCTGTACAGGGGTGGTACATGTGGGCAGGGGGGAATGGTGCTTGTTTTCTGGGGCTGCACTGGGAGGTGTTTGGTTGTTGCTGGGATGGTTCCCTTCACAGTGGTGCCAAGTGCTGAGTCCTCACCTCTTGTGGGTGAGGAGCAGCACCCATACAGAGGGCTGCACCCACTGTCAGTGCTGGCTTGGGGGGGACAGCACTGGCAGCACTGAGTCACCCCCATCAGGCACTGTGGCAGCCCTTGCCCACACCGGGTCCCCCTTTGCCCTCTCTTGGGCAGGTCTCTGGTGTGGAGCGCCCGTACCAGCACAGAAAGCAGGAACCTCCAGCAACAGCTGAGTGTGGAACTCCTGTAGCACAGACCCTGTTTCCTGACGAGGTCACCACCACGAGCACCGTCCTGCCTGTGCCAGGGCCATCCCACCTGGAGCTGCCGCAGGACAAGGCAGTCATCGCTACCCAGCCCCCTGAGGGAAAACGTCCACAGGCCCGGCCCCAGCTGCATCAGACAGTCCCACTCAGCCCAGTCAGGCCACCAGCTCCCCAGGGCCCAACTGAGCCACCAGGGCAGCCAGAGCAGGGATGTCGTCTGTCACACTCATCCCACAGGGATGTGGCAGGGAGCAGTGTGGCAAGGGCCAGCAGCTGCAAGCCACTGCTGTCACCTCCCTCCCCCACCAGCATGGAGAAGATCCAGCCAGGGAGGCTCCGGCGCAGCATGGGGGTGAAACAAGAGGGGACCAGTGCCGTTCTGGGGGTGTTCAGGCTGACCCCTGTCCGCCGGCCCGAGCGCTGGATCAGGCCCCAGGTGGAGGTGCTGGACCCAGAAGCAGAGGCCATGCCACTGGCACGTTCCCAGCGTGCTCGCGGGCGCAGCCGGGGACCGGAGCTGGGCAGGTCCCGGGGACTGGCTGCCACAAGGCAGGGACAGCTCCAGCTAGCCCCCCAAGAGTCCCTGCAGCCCCCCAGCTCCCTGCCTCGGCAGCTTGGCTCCTTGCTGGATTCTGCTCATCTGGCCCCTGGCGTGACCATCAGATGGGGCAGCAGCATGAAGTGTGGGCTCTGCATCCCTGCGCACAGCAAGGAGGAGGAGGAGGAGGAGAGGGGGGAGGCCAAGCATGACCTGAGACCCATCTGCCCCACTGTGCCCTTGCCGGCCATTGCAGCCAGGCAGGTCACAGGCGATGATGAGTTTTGGAGGCAGCACATACACACCCCCCTGCCCTAGGGCCCCTGGGTGGTGTGCGGGGTTAACCCCCCTACTCGGTGCCAGCTCCCCCTCCCCAGTCCCCATCACCCAGGCAGTCCTGCCTGGCTCCCCACTGTGTCCCACGCATTTCCCATGACCTGCTCAGGACAGCCCCAATGTAAGGGCACAGCCAGGCTGGGTCCTCCAGGCTCCTGAGGTGCCATTGACCCCACTCTGCAAGGCAGCCACCACCCCAGGCAGGAGCTGCGGCGCTGCGGGAGGCTGGTGGTGCCTTGTGGGCTTCCTCCCCCTGGCACACCAGGGAGCAGACCTGCCTGTTTGGCCCTTGATCCAGGAGCTCATCTGCTGGGAAACCAGCTCCAGCAGTTCCATGGCTGGTTGCTGCCCTTGCTCTGCGGCTCAGCGCAGCATCTGAATGCTCAGGCTCCTGGAGAAACCCCGCAGTCCTGGGTGGGTTCCTTGCTCACAGCTTTCAGCACGTTTCTACCTGACCCTGCATCCCCACAAGTTACCGCAGCAAGTGCCAAGTCTGGCGAAGGGCAGGACACCGATGCAGCACCACAGGGCAGCACAGGCTCTCTTGGCTGCTCAGCGAGGCCAGGAGCTGGGTGCCCGTTGTAAGCTCTGCTAGTGACAACAGAAGTAAAATAAAGGGGTTTCTGTCTGTCACTCGGCTTTCATCCTCTGCTGAAGAACAGCCCCTGCCACTGTCACACAGCCAGTGAGTTCCTGCACTGGAATGTGGGACTGGGACCAAAGTCCACACCAGCCCACGGAGCCACCATCCCTGCCACTGCCCAGTGCTGCCTGTGGGAATGGACTGGAGTGGCCAAATGGCTGCTGAATCCTCAACCTTCACAGATCCCCGCTGCTGCTGCTGGAGAGGAGGTGAGGAAGAAACGTTCATCGGCAAGATGTGAAGCAAAGCTCGAGGGAGGTGGGGCACCCTGTACTTTTGTGCTGCCCACCAGCACACTGCCCAGGCAGGCAGCACCCAGGATAGTCACACGTCACACCACAGACTGCGGGGCATGTTTCAGCTTGTAACCATGTGCACCCACATACCCTGCAGCTGATTTGCCACCAAACAAGAAACGGAAGGGATTTAGTGGGGTGAAATACATGTGTGGTTTGAATGCCCAAACTTTCCCTGGGGTTTGCCAGCCGCCCTGTGTCCCCGGGCTGCAGCACTGGCCCAGGTCCCTGCCCTTGGTGGCATGGCTGCCTCTAAGCCACCCTGCCTGTGCAGCCCAGCCTGGCTGTGGCCCTGGTGGGCGGGCTCAGCTTTGCTCCCTGCACTCAAAGCCACCAGAGCTGGTGGGGCCAAACCACCACAGGACTGTTTGCCAACTCCAATAGTGATCTAGCTGCACAATCATCCATCTGGGTTTTTTTTTTTTTTTCTAAAGAACACATTTTTGGCTGTGACAGTATGGGGTGATGGTCAGGGACAGCTGAACTCAGGGACAGCTTAGCCAGGGCAGGAGCCGGGGAAATGCTTGAGGCTTTCAAGGCCGTGTGGTCAGGGAACAGCAGCAGCTTAGAATAATGGAATCATTTAGGCTGGAAAAGACCCTTAACATCATTGAGTCCAACCGTAGCTTAAAGCCAGTGGCTGTGGCACTGTGTCAGAGGCTCAGAGGCTGTGGGAGCCCCAGGAAAGCCAGGTCCATTCCTGGGTTAAGCTGCTAAAATCTCTGGAAGGGCTGGCTGGGACCATGCCCAGGGAAGGGCCATGCCTGTGTCTCTAGGCTGCCAGCCTGGCTGGGAGGATAGGGACCTTGAGTCAGGGCTGCTCTGGCAGGACAAGGTGAGTGGGGATCTCCCTGGACACCCACCCCACCATGCAGCAATCCCCGGGTTGCAGCCTCCTCTGTCTCCCCATGTGCTCCAGGTGCAGCATCACATCCCAGGGTCCCTCACTGGGGCTGCCCCCCACCTTATAAACCTCTCCAGCGGGTCCCTGCTCCTGCAGGGCTGTGGCTCCCAGCCCCTGCTCATGACCCGTGCAGCGGGACAGGGACCTCGGGGCTGCCTGGTGGGCATCACCCCTTCTGCAGCAGCAGGCCTTGGGACTGGCAGGGTCTCCCTGGCCAGGGTGGGCAAGCAGCCCTAAGGTGGCACAAGGGATGCAGGGCTGAGCCTCCAGCCTGCTCTCTCCCTCCCTAGGTACGAGCCTAGTGATCCACTCTCCTGCTGGCTGTCCCTCCGCTCCCAGAGGCCTGGAGAGCGGGAGCAGACTGTGCCATGCCAGGGCTGCTGGACTGGACAAAGATACTCGGCTGACCTCCAGCCACAGCTGGACTCTGTCCCCCAGCCACACCCCAGAGCCCCAGCCAGACCCTGTGTCCCAGCCATGGAGCTGCTGGGTGTCTGCAGCCACCCGTGCTGGTTCCTGCTCACAGTGCTCCTGGGGCTGCTCCTCTGGGCCAGGAGGAGACGCACCTGGGACCCCCGCAAGTGTCCCACTGACCTGACTGGCAAGACAGTGATTGTCACTGGAGCCAACAGTGGTGAGTGGGGACTGGTGGCATGGGCTGCAGAGGTTGGGGTGGGGCTCTGTGTGTGTGTGTGTGAAGGACCATGGTGCTGGGGAGATGCAGGACATGGGACAAGGCTGTGGGTCCTGTCTGGACATGAGACCCATCCATCCTCCTTTTGTGGTGGAGCATGTGGCAGCTCCCTGCTTCCCAGGGATGGACCAAGGGCCGGGGGCATGTGTGTGGGTGATGGCACGACGGCACAATGCTATGGGGTGGTCCACAGGGAACACAGGTCCTCCTTTTCCAGGTGCCAAACCACAGCCCCTGTGTCAGTGGTGCAAATGGCTGCAGGAGTGGTTGGTGGCAGGTCCCTGGGTGTGCATGATGCACTCCCAGGACCCAGTGCCCACAGCACGCTCACATTAGGTGCCCTTGGATGTCCTCTGCACTGCACTGACCACTAGGCACTGCACTGCATGCTCAGGAGCTGGCTCCGGGCAAGCCACCCCAGCCAGCATCCTCTGCCCAGGAGCAGCTCTGCCCCACTGGGCTCTTGGGAGCCCTGTGCCCACAGCCCCAGCCCAGCCTCTATGGCTGGACTCTGCTCCAGCCAGGTTAATGACTGACAGCCCACGCCACCATGTTGTCAGCCACCATGAGCACCACACTGTGCTGGAGATGGAGCTGTGTGCCAGGGATGGGGTTGCTGCTCCCACCCACGTCCCGCTGCAAAGCATGGGATTGGGGCTGGCACAGCTGGAGGCAGCAGGATCCGTGGGGCTTGGGGTGCAAGAGGGGCTATGTGTCCAGCTTGGGGTGTCCCTTTGTGTGCCTAGGGACAATGTGACTCCACATGTGCTGGGAGCCCCTCCCTGGTTGTTTCCCACTGTGTGGTAGCACCGATGTGGAACAGTGCTGGCACAGTGCATCTGGGTGGGTTTGGTGCCCATGGCAGTAATCCTGCCTGTGTGGTCCATGTTGAGCCACCAACTGAGCTGTGGTGACCTCCCACTGCCAGCTCCTTCCCACACCTTTCAATGGCTGTCCTGCCTTGTTCCAGTCCCCACACAGCCACACTGCGCTTGCTCTGGCTTCTGCTGACACCCCCTGCTCCAGTGCTGGGGCACCCTGCGTTTGGCACTAGCCTCCTGGCAGTGCCTGAGCTGTCTGGGACATGATCCTCCTCCATCACCCTGTCTGGGTTGCCTGGACCCTGGGTATGGGGGCACTGACCCCCAGGAACCCCTTGTTGTGGGGACCTCGTGGGGACCAGTCCACAATCACGCCGTGTGCTGCAGGGATTGGCAAGTGTGTGGCCTTGGACCTGGCCCGCAGGAATGCCCGCACTATCCTGGCATGCCGGAGTCGAGAGCGGGGCCAGGCAGCAGTGGAGGAGATCCGGGCGGCCACTGGCAACCCTGCGGTGCTGCTGCGGCTGGTGGACACCAGCTCACTGGCCTCTGTGCGTGCCTTCGCCCAGGCTGTGCTGCAAGAGGAGAAGCGGCTAGACGTGCTGGTGAACAACGCTGGCCTCACTGGTACGCACTGGGGCTGGGGTCAGGCATCCGCCACTCCTGTCCTGGCCCTGGTTGGAGTCCACCTCCTTGTCCCACTGTGGTGGAATATGCCTGCCCGGTTCCTGGCCCCATGGTGCCTTGTGCTCCCCTCTTCCAGGGCTGCCCTTCACCATCACTCCGGAGGGACTGGAAAAGACCTTCACCACCAACTACCTAGGCCCGTTCCTGCTCACCAACCTGCTGCTGGGTGAGTGAGAGGGTTGCTGGGGCTAGGGGGGTCTGGGGACACCTCCCCACTCACCCCCTGCTCTGTGCAGATCTCCTGAAGGCATCGGCACCCACCCGCATTGTCAACGTCTCATCCTTCCGGCACAGCGTGGGCACCGCTGACGGCCGCTACCTCACTGGGCAGGAGCGGCCCATCAGCTCTGACGCCGCCTACAACAGCACCAAGTTGATGAACATCCTCTTCACTGCTGAGCTGGCACGACGCCTCCAGGGCACAGGTGGGTGCCAGGCTGAGCCATGCCATATCATGCCATGCCAAGTAGTTCCTGGGAAGGACTGCATCCTGGTGCCATCTGCTTGTCCCAACCACCCCGTGCTGCTGTGCCACAGCACAAGGGCCACAGGATGAGGTTGAGGTGTCTTGGCCCTGGCAGAAGCTCCCCAGGACCACCCACATCCCCCATGGCTAGGAGAGCCCTGGCCAGGCATGGCTGCATCCCCTGGCGTGGCCCTGGTGCCAAAAGCACAGAGCCCCAGCTCTTAGGCTCGGCTTGGGGCTGCTCCTGCTGCTGCAGGTGGGGTGGCAATGAGGGATTCAGGCACTGGAGGCATGGACTGGGGCAAGAGCAGGGCCCTGCCCTTGCTGGGGTCTCTGTAGCCCCCAGCCCCATCTGCTGGTGTGGTGCTGATGGTGTGGCTCAGCAGGGGTGATTGCCAACGCCCTGAGCCCTGGCGTGGTGAGCACCAGAATCATGCGTCACTTCGGCTGGGCCATGCGGACGCTCTTCATCCTCATCCGCCCCTTCATAAAGGTGAGCAGGGGCAAACGAGTAGAGGGGCCTGATCCTGCCCAGACCCCCCCCTCAATCCCACACCCCACTGGCATCCAGGTGGGCAGGGGGTGACTGAGCCCCCTCTTCACCCCTTTTTTGCCCGACAGTCGGCTGAAGAGGGGGCTGTCAGCACAATTTACTGTGCTGTCTCCGAAGAGGTCTCGGGCATCACGGGCAAGTACTTCGACAGTGACTGCGGGCTGGCTCTGCCCTCCATGGCTGCCCGTGACGCCGGCCTCGCTCGCAAGCTCTGGGAGGAGTCTGAGCGGCTGACGGGGCTCACCGACAGTCCCCAGCACTGAGCCAGCAGCAGCTCTGCACAGGGATGTGGCAGTAGCTGTGCCACCCAGTGCTGCCAGCTGCCAAGCTGGGGTCCCCGTGGCTCCCCAGGATATGGGGCCAGATGCTTCCAGGGGAACACCAGGGTTGGCACCACGCAGGAGGAGGGCAGTCAGTGCTGGGAGCTCCACACAGCAGTGCCGGTACCCTGAAGTGTGGCAGAAGAGGGTCACCTCATATGTGCAGCCCCTTCCCAAATGGGAGAGTGGCCACAGGGCTCAGCCGTGCTGGGGCATGGACTGTGCCGCCGACCACAGTGTAACTCCTTTATTAAAAAGCCCTGTACAGCCAGTGCTGGCTACTCCCAGGTGATGTCCAGGTCCAGCCGCTGCTTCCGCACTGCCTGCAGAAAGCCATCATAGTCCCGCCGGTGGACGTCCCGGCAGTGGGACAGGTCCAGGCGGTGCAGGCAGCCTTCGGAGGCCAGCAGCAGCCACACGGTCCGGCTGGACACCCAGCTCTCGGCCAGCGAGAGCTCCTGCAGCTCGAGCAGGGGCGGCCCCGGTGCCGCCAGTACCGTCTCGAACACTGAGTCCAATGGGAAGGGGACGCTGAGCAGGCGGAGGGTTTGCAGGCGTGGGGCATGGCTCAGCAGCGAGGCCAGCGTGGCACGCAGTGCCAGCCCATGCCTTGATGGGAAGGCACCAGTGGTGCTGATAAGGGTCAGGGAGAAGCTCTGGAGTTGGGGAAGGCCGTGGGGAAGCAAGTCAGTGTCCCAGTGGGAAGGCTCAGCTGGGGTCTCCCCATCGGGGTCAGTGTCCATCGGGGGGTGCAGCTCAGCACTGAAGGTCTGCAGGCCAGGGCAGCTGGCGAGCAGAGCAGCCAGGGAGAGCTCATCCTGGCAGCAGAAGCCATGCAGGGCCAGGGTCTGCAGACGGGGACCCAGGCTTTGTGCCAGTGGTAGCACCTCTGCCAGCACCCGGCCCTGCCACCCCGTACAGCCCAGGGTCAGCCGGGCCAGGTGGCCCCAGCCCAGCAGCTCCCAGCCACCCACTGGGCCTGGGCCATCCCCCAGCCACACACCAGCCTCCTTGACCTGGGGACAGATGGCGTGGATGGTGGCCAGGGTGGGCTCCTCTATCTCCTCCACCCGCCGCAGGGGCAGGGTGAGCTGGGGACCCCCTGGGGCAGCCCCCCGCTGCCGTGCCAGCTCCTCCAGTGATGGAAAGCCCTCAGAGTCCCCCATGCTATCCAGCTGCCACCCATGGAGGAGCTGAAGGGTGTCCGGCACGGCACTGTGGGCCAGGAACTCCAGACGTGGCAGGGCCAGCAGCAGGAAGGCCAGCGCTGCCACCATGCCACTGTCTCCTGAAGGCTCTAGGCCATGGGCCAGAAGGATGCGGAGCACAGGACAGCAAAGGGACTGCGCCAATGGGTCATAGACCAGGTACCGCAGGGCACGTGGGGACACCTTCTTGCAGTGGGACACGTCCAGCTCCTGCAGGCGCCGGCAGCAGGAGCCCACGGCTGAAAGCACCTGGACGTTGGCCTGTGTTTCCGCCAGCCCCAGCCGGCTCAGCTGTGGCAGCCCCTCTGCCAGGTCCACCAGCATGTCCGCCGACAGCCGGCTGCAGCCATGCAGGTCCAGGGAGCTCAGGTTCTGCCGCCAGCACAAGGAGACCCCTCAGCAAGGTGGGGCAGAGGGGACACAGACACCCCTCTGCCCCCACCCATGGAGGGTGGGCATCCCCATTCCTTCTCACCCCGTGCCACGGAGGGTGGGAACCCCTCGCCCCATGGAGCATGGGCACCCCCATTCCTGCTCACCCAGCCCCGCAGAGGGTGGGCACTCCCAGCCCGCTGACCTTGCAGCGCAGGGTGACGAGCTGGCCGATGGCGTTACTGGCAAGGCTGGGACAGGGCCGCAGGCTCAGCTCCTGCAGGTGAGGCACCAGGAGGAGGTGAAGCGCTGCCCGCGTCAGGCGCCGGCTCTCGCCCAGCAGCTGGATCAGGTCCTGCACCAAGCTGCCAGCTGTGGGGGGACCACCATTACAGGGGTCAGTGAGACAGCCCCAGCACAGCTCAACCCATTCACCTCCTTGCCCACACAGAAGGGGTCCCCGGACCCCATGTCTCACCCAGGTCGTTAAAGGGACCCATGACAAAGCGGAACTGGTACTCATCCAGGTAGTTCTCGCTGTAGTCCTTCACCCAGATGCTCTGCATGTGCCGGGCCAGGCTCTGCAGGCAGAGGCTGCCCAGAGATGGCACCTCCTTCCTCCTGGGCATCTGGCTGCTGTGGGAGAAAGGGATGGCCAGGTTGGAGCTGCCCACAGGCCCCAGCACACATTGCAATTTGTCAGGGCCCAACTTTATTTTGGGTGCGCTTTAACCATTTCTACAAAATCAGTTAAGAAAGTCCTGCCCTGGTGCGTGTGGCCTCACCCAGCCCAGCTATGCTGCAGCACGGCCCACGACTGGGCATCTGCTCTGCCCAGGGCTTGTCTGGGGAAAGTGAGCTGTTTGGTTTTGGTTCCGGTTTTGCTTGGCTTTGTGCACTGGCACCATGGAAATCCCACTGTGACCAGAGAGGACTAACCAGCACACCCCAAACCCACCAGGAGAGAGGAGAAGGGAGTACGACAACGAACTACCCCAGCAGCCCCTCGCCCAGGGGGACACCCCAAACCTCACCACCTCCTGGCAGGCAGGTCAAGCACTGGCAGCCAGCCGTGGCAACACCAAGGACGGGAGAGGACGGTGCTGGGAAGCTGGAGAGAAGTGTTTAGCACAGTGTTAATTGGGGACTGGTAACATTTGGGTAACCACACTGTGTTAGTGTTCCCTGCAACTAGGCAAGAAATAATGAGTTATCTCAATGAGATAACAAAAGTATCCACCAGACTAACACTGAATCCCAGTTCCCAGATCTGTAAACTCGGGACACACCCCAGTACAGCACAGTGGGCTGGGGAGAGGTTAATTGGGGTGGGGAGGCCTTTGAAAGTCCTAGCAACTGGCTATGGGCAAACATCAGCCCTACCTGCAAGGGTGCTGGGGACCAGGAAGAGACCCTCCTTTAAGCTGCCTCTGGGCACACAGTGGGTGAAAACAGTTGGCACAGATGAACTACAGGCAAACTGTTATCCTCCAGCCAGCTGGATGGCCACGATGAGACGAGTGGCATAGGGACTGCTAGGGCTGGGGACATTGTTATAATGTCACCGGAGCCTTGGACACAGCCTCCTGGCTGGGTTACTGAGCCTGGTTCATGGGCAACAGGGGTGGAAAACCGGCCATGCTGGCAGGTTCAAAGTATTGTGACCAGCGGGACACAGGCTGTCACTGTGGGGAACGATACCGGGGCTGGTCACCGCCAGCCCAACGCCCATTTCAGGCGCCGGTAAGGCCCCGCTCGGGGTCACAGACCCCCTAGGGCACTGCCACACCGCAGGGATCGCCTGCCCCCCCGGCCCGGCTCCCCTCTTTCCCTCCACCGCACTGGGAACGGGGTGCCGTTCCCGGTTCTGGGCTGTACTAAAGCCCCGGGACCGTGCCCTGACCCACGAGGAGACGGGGCGGGAAGGGAGGGGATCGTCCCCATAGCAACAGGCTACGCTCCCAGTTCCTGCTCCCCGGTCTCAGCGGGGTCCGGGCCGGCAGCACTTACCGGCGGCTCCGCGTCTCGTCCCGCTTCTTCTTCCTCCTTCACCCGCCCGGCCCGGCCCCACCTCCCCGACGGGCGGGACTCAGCCCCACTGTTACAGGCGCCGGCTGTTCCCACCCTGCCGCGCCCCAAGCTGGCGGGAACAAGGCGCCCTCCCCCGCGGCTAGGCCGCCTCGCTCACTGCGGTCCAGCCCTGCCAGGTCCCCTGCAACTAACGGACAGAGCTGGTCCACCGTACCGCCGCCTTCCTGTCCC
>VXBJ01003389.1:208004-266791 GCA_013400055.1 Nycticryphes semicollaris
GAGCGTCCTCTTCTTCCACGGGGGTCTTTATGAGGGGTGGTGGGTGCTGGAGGGGGGCGGGGCAGGGAGGGATGAGGGGTGGCCTTCTTGTCATCCTGTGGGGTGAGTGGGTGGGTTTGTGTAGTTGGGGTGTGTGCTGAGAGGGGCATTTCTTTCTGTGGGCTGAGGGCTCGGTGTTGGGATGGGAGAGTAGACTGGGGGATGAAGGTTGGTGCTGGGGGACCTCAACCCCCGTGGGGTGTCAGTCGAGGAGAGAGGCAGCGCTGGGGACCCCAACCCCCATGGAGTGTCAGTTGGGAAGACCCCTGTGGGTTGTCTGTTGGGGAGGGTCAGTGATGGCTGGGAGCAGTTGCAAGTACAGAGCAGGGCTTAGCCCAGGCCCTGTTGCTCCCCTCATAGTGTAGCCTAATACTTCTTATTTCCTGGCCCCCCACCAACAATTTCATGATAGACTCCTATGGGATGAGAGAATTTACACCGTAGGAAAAAAATAACACAGTAACTGCCTGTGGAAACTCCTTTGCTAGTACAGTAAAGATAGAACTCATATTTTAGTTGTAATTCTTAACATTAATTTTAAATGTTTGCAGAAGCAGGGAGTGCTCTGCAGGGACCGTGTATGTGGGGAGGGGGAATGCCCATCCTGGTGGGCACTGAGCCCCCCAGCTTGGGGTCCCTGCTTGCACAGGCACTGTGGGGCTCAGAGTGGTGCTACCCTCTGCCTTTGCTGTGGGTGGTGCACGTGCTGCAAACAGAATCTGTGTTCCCCTCCTCTGCTCTGGAGCCCCCTGGTCCCCTTAGCTGTGCAGAAGGGGAAGGCTGGTCAGTCATGTTTTGTGACACAAGCATCTATGGTTACGACAGCATTGCCTGTTTCCAGGGAACTTGGTCATTTGGAAGAAGTAAACCTTTGCAGGTAACAGCAGTGGTTGCCTTGAGACCAGTAACGAAGCACATGAGCCCTCTGTAGAAAGTAATATTTTGTTTTATGTGGATATTTCCAGCAATAAATGTAAAGACAGAAGAGAGCAGGTCAGCGAAGACAGTGTGCCTTGAGGAACACTACAGAAGCAGAGTTGTCTGTATTCAGAGACACTCACAATAAACTTGTTTTATTTAGCTGCTGTCTTTAGCTACAGGTTTTGGAGTTTGTTTCCAGTGTAATTCACCTTTTTCCTCAGTGTGGTGCTGGAAACCTTCCGTCCATGTGGGAAATGGTGACTGGATTTCTTCTGTGGGGTATGGCACAACAGTTTCATGATAGACTCCTATGGGATGAGGGAACCTGCCAGTGGAAACTCTTCTGCTAGTGCAGTAAAGATAGAGCTTGTTTTGCAGTTGTAACCCTTAAGATTAACTCTAACTGTTTGCCGAGCTGCATCTTCTTATTTGTGAAACATGAGAAAACCTTGCTTCCCATCAGGGAATGGTTTTCAGCTCTTCCCAGTAATGTGTACTGCTCACAGAGCTGTTCTGATTTCTGTGCTGGGGAACGGGAAGTTTGTACACGTGGACTGCATCTTCCACATCAGGATGAAATTTTGGTTCCAAGTTAAAGGTTGAGCCAAAACATTGTTAGAAATGAAGAGAAGATTTAAGAAATAGCATTTAGGAAGGGCCATAAGTTGTGCTAGCTGAAAGGGTCAGTTATTGGATTGGAATAATTTGGATTTGGAGGAGGGGCAGGAATGACTCAGCCTTTGGATAATTATTAAGTGGGCTAATTAGCCTGTGTGCGTTATGGCTGTTTAGTAGCCAAGAAGAAAAGCAGAATTGTTATGGCCAAATATTTTCTTCCGTATAGTCTAGTAAATACACAGTACAGCTGTTCTAGATAAGAATTCTGCCTGTTGGGTGCATGAGGGTACAAACTGGAATCCTCGTTAGCCAGCAGAATATTTGATTAATTGACTGGTCAAATTAAGACTGGCCCACGTGCCTCAGTTTGTAGCCCACGAAGTTGTAGGGTGGATGCTAAAAGCTGTGTGCCTGCCCATTGTAAAAAGCATTGCTGGGTTTAATCGGTGTCTTGAATTGTTCTGATTTTTTTTTTCTTTCTGAAGGAATCAATTTTCTCCTCTGCGATGTGAGGGGCACAAGACCCGTGTTTGAACTGTGGCGTGGAGTGTCCCTTGCACTTGGCTGCGGTGGTACTGCCTCGCTCTGTGCTGCTGGCACTGCCATGGTGTCACCCCACGTCTGTGGTAGCCTTATGCTGGGGTGGTGGAAGAGCCTGCCCCGTGCCCTGGTGGTGCAGAGGGGTTGAATGTGTGAAGGGGGAGAGCAGTGTCTTTGCTCCAGGGGTAAAGCTGTTCTCCAAGAGGGTGAGAACACTTGGAGGGGAGACTGGCCCCGGTGCTGCTGTGTTCCCATCCCAGAGACACCAGCATAATCCCTGTTCCCTGCTCTCCAGCTCTGCTGTCGCCTCTGCCAGTGTTCCCCAGAGGAGTTTCCCAAAACATTTGCCAGGAGTGTGTGAGCTGAGGATCTGCACCAGGCTTTCCCTGTTAAATGGGTCATTTACTGTGTTGAGGCAGTAAGTTTTGGGTGAAAATGAAAAACAGGGTAGTGACGCTCTGCTGTTCTGTTGCAGCTGAGCTGTCTGGGGTTTGTCCCCTCTGGCTGCACCCAGGGGCTCGATCAGATAAGAGCCTCTCTGGATTCAAAACCTTTTGATAAATAAAATCTTTCCTTGTGGCTTTCCTGACAATACTGTATTTCGGTAAATCACGGCTGGTTTCACAGGCAGGATAAGCTCCTGCAGCGTGTGTCAAGTGAAACCTCTCTGTCTGCAAACGGGTTGTTTTCTGCAGTGTTGCAGAGATGAGCTCAGAACTCAGCACGGTGCTTCTTGTTTTTAATTTTCATTAACAAAAACTCCCAGTCCATTCATGTTCAGCACAAGAGGTTCCCTGAGTGTGCCTGTTTGAGCTCTCTGGCATTAGCCATTGACTTCACCAGGAAGGGCTGGTCTTTAAATAGGATGTGGGTGTTATGTTTGGTTGGTTGTTTTTGCCGTGTGACCTTGGACCAATTTCTTCTTTCCTTTTCTTTCTCCCCTCAGCTCACAGACACGAAGATGAGACAGTGACTGTGACCTACTTCACAGGTGCTCAGGAGGGTGTCTTGCAAAATTAAACCCAAGGCACTTTTAAGTTCCCTTGAAATGTTTGAGAGGGAGCAAAGAGCGATTTTTATTTATTTATTTTTAGCGGAAGGGAGGCTTCAGGAGCTACAGCCTTGGGAGCTGAGGCTTTCCTTTGGGTGGCTCTGTTGGTGGTACTAATGCACCAGAGAGCACCAAACCCCAAACTGGACCTGTGGAAGCTGAATTGTGGGGCGGGTTTTTGCCCATTCCTAAAGAGTTTGCAAGTCTGTCCTGTTTGTTTGAAAAATACCTAGAGAATGCAAAACAGTAAGGAAGAAAATGGACCATAAACATGCTGGGACTGTTGTAGCTGTAGCTAAGCATGCAGCTCTTTCGCTACACCTTCCTCTTGGCACAGTGGGGAGTCTTCTTCTGCTGGGGTCTCGATTGATTGTTTTTTATGGCTTGTAAAATGACTTGCAGCCCCGGATAAAGCCACCCCAGGCTAGTGAGAGGTGATGCCGTGCCTCACTATGGCTGCCCTCAGTTACCTGCCCTCGGAGGGAAAGGGGACGTGCTGGTTAGGAAATCCATAACGAGTGGAGAAGTTCGTTAAGGATGATAATTGCTCAGAAAAGAAAGCAAAGGCAGTTGTATCAATGCTGAAATGCACCAGCTGCTTTTTGAACAGTTGATCAAAGTCTCACAAGGAGTAAACAGTTTTGATTCTTTTAAACCTTGGAACAATAAAGCAGACAGGCATATATCTAAATCAGCTTTTCTTGATATAATTAAACCCAGTGAGGGCTAAATGCCATAGAGACACGCTGATGGCTGGGACTTGATGGCTATGGAAGGGCGCTCAGCTGCGAAATAATGAATGAATAGTTTTGATGGAGATGAGCTAAAATCGACTGACCTCCTCCTGCTACCGGGGAGCCGGGGCTGGTCTGGAGCATCCTTTGCTTTTCGGTCCGTTGCCGTGGTTACCATCTCCCGACAGCGCTGCTGGTGTATCGATTGCAATCCCGTGAGCTTCAGGTTTAGCTAAAAAGAAGATCGCTGGGTTTATGGTGTGGGGAACATCGAGCAGTGCCTGCTGCCTCCGCGTCCTTGCGCGGTGGCTGCGCTGCGGTGCTGCTGTGACTGCAGCTGTGCGGTGCTGCTGCAGCTGTGCAGGGCGCAGGCTCGCAGCGCCCACCCGCCCGCCGGGTCCTAGTGCCTTGGATCCGTTCTCCCTCACAAATCGGGGTGGGTGCCCCCGCTTCCAGCAGCCTGGGCATGCTTGAGGCTGGCGTTTGGTAGCATTGCAGGGGGCACTTGGTCCTAACGGCTTGTTTGTATGTAGATGAGAGGTCCTGAAAAGCCACCTCCTAGTGCTTGGGTGGCAGCGTGGCCTTCAGCAGGTGAGCTGCTGTCATGTCCTGGGTGCTGTGCCAGGTGCTGGGGCATGGGATGGTTTATGCTTTCCCTTCAAAGGTGTCACCTGTCCCTGCAAGGCCTGTCTTTTGTTGTCAAGCAGTCATGGTTCAAACACCAAAACACCTTGGATTTATGTTGTTTACAAGCCACGCGGGCTAAAGTGCTTTATTTTAGGTGGCGAACACCTCTGATAGAGGGAGGATTATGTGGCTGGTCAAGCACCTGCGTTACTGTGGTCTGCAGCAGCCCAAGCTGCAAACAAGAACCTGCCTGTGCCATAGGTGTACAAGGGAAAGCCAAGCAATACTCCATGCTCCAAAAAAATCACAGCCTAAATATAAAATAGGACACGTTGGGATACAGGCACATGGAAAGCATGAAGAAGTCTATGTTAACTACTGGTCAGCGTGGTGGGCTTCAGTCTCACTATAACACCACAGTATCTGCCATGCATTTCCTCTGTACTATTTGCTTCATATAGGTGGCTCTTGAGAGACAGAAATAAGATTGTACTCCTGCTGTCAGTGCTGGGACAGGAGCTGGAGTTGAGTTTTGTTCTTGCACCAACTACAGGGCTAAAATTGACCTTTTATATACCTGCCCATCATGCTGAATGGTGTTGACTTTCATAACCAGTAAGAAACTTCAAAGGCGAGGGGGCTGCTACAGGTGTAATTGGGCAGATAGAGTTCTTGCAATCTTTCCACTTCTCAGGCAAGAACAGAAAAGAACCCAGGCTGACTTTCAGGTCACCTAAGGGAAGTATGCATAGCTTAAAGTTTAATTAAAAAAGTCTTAAACTCGGCAAACTTTGTCTGGATTTATAATGTCACAATAAAGACAGAACCCTGAAGTGCCATTTTTAGAATTTCTTTTCTGAACACAAGTTTGCTAGAAAACTTAAGTTGCTTATGAAATAAAAAGAAGTTTGGTGAAGCAGCTTCATGGGGATGTGTGTGTATATATATGTCTATGTTAAAAAACAAAAACAAAACCCAAAAAACTCAGTAAGATGTAAATTTGCTCTTCCTAAATAAATAATGGGGAATTTTCAGAAGGTTTTTAAACTTCCTGCTCAGTTTGCTTAAACTCAATAAGGTGGTAGTGTTCAAATTACATGGTGTGTGGACTGTTTTTTATCTCAGATTTGTTGGAAAATCCTAAATGTTCTAATCTGAATGTCTGTTGGCCATTTGATGATAGTTTATCTGTAATGATGAGTATAAAAGCAAAATTTTGGGCAGCTACCCATCATTGTGGGTGCTAACAAAGCTATGACTGCGAACAGTGTGCAGTATGGCCTGTGTCCCTGGGGAGGAAGGGTGGTGCAGCACCAGTACCTTACCCATAAAGTGTGATGTGTGGAAACCTGTAACGTTGGCTACATTTATTTTTTTTTTGTTGTTGCAGGTGAATGAAGATTGCCCAAAACTCGGGCAAGAAGAATGATCTGGTAGTGTGAATTATGCCCCAAGCAGATCTATGTCAGTCTCCTGTATGAATACACCTCTCCTGAGATCATCTGAATTGGATTTGTGAGCAAACACACAGGCAGCTTTTACGGTACGTGTTATTGCCTAATAAATGCCTGAGAAGGGGCTGTGCTGCAAGTGCTGAGGGCGAGTGCCCTGGGATTGTTGCTGACTGCAGTGGTCTCTTCCCTGGCCCCCAGTTGGGCCCTGCTCAACGCGCTGCCTTTGCCTGGCCTTGCTCTAGAGTCTTTTCATCACCAAGACCTGCTAGAACTGTCCCTGCTTGGGACATACAGTGCCCTATAATGACAAGAAATTTTCTTGTTGGTAGTCTAAAAGGTGAAGTTGGATCTGGAGGCAGGTAATCTGCTTGCCCAGAAGCTGATGTGGCTTGGGAAGAAACTACACCAGGGATCTGTCGGTGGCTTGGGGTTTATGCTGTGCAGTTGTGAGATGACCTGGGTAGGCATTGCCTTGAGTGCAGTTGGGGATCAGACAGTAAGAGGTGAGACCGTAGCCTTTATTAAGGCTGCTACCATTTCCTATGATTTGCTGAACTAAATTTATTAAAGGATGTTAAAACAGTAACTTAATTTCAGAACTTTAACATGAATCGGAAAATGGGGTGTGTTTGTGTGGAAAAGGGGATGCTGTAGTTCCTGGTAGCTGTGGCAGCCTGTGGCGGTGCTGGGAATCAGAGAATCATCGAATGGTTAGAGTTGGAAGGGACCTTAAAGATGATCAACTTCCAGTCCCCTTACCACGGGCAGGGACACCTGAAGATTTATTCATCATAGTTATTTTGTTTGGTGGAAACAACAGTTCATCCAAAAATGACATGGAGTTTGGGTGAAGAAAAAAACCAAACCGATGTTTTTCCTCTCTATAGAGCAGGCTTTGGGCTGAAATCTACTGGTTCTAGAGAGGCTGAAGCAGCCAACAGCCAGCTTCATCTTACGGATATTTTCCTTGTTTGTGCTGATTGTTTAAGACTGCTTCAAAGGGCTTTAATTATGGAAAGCTTTACATATCCTCATGTAATGTAGTTTCAGGTGACTAATAAAACTGTTGTCTAAACTTGGTTTCTTGTCTTTCCATCAGGATTTAATTTTCATTCCAAAGTTCGCGTAGCAAATGGCAAACGAAAGCAGAAAATGGTGAATGTTGCTACGTAACTTTTTTTTGTTAAGAAACGGTATCTCCTTGAAGGTGTCTATAGTGTACCCTCTTGGCTGACAAAACAGTGATTTTCATGTTTGGCCTACCTCTATTCACAAACTCATTTTCAAAGGCTCTTGTTTTTTGTTTTTTTTTGGGTTTTTTTTTAATACTTATTTCAGTATGGGTTTAGAAAATCTTAATGCAGAGGGTTGGAGTTGGTACATTCTATGTCCTCCTTGTGGTCCGGGGCTGTAAAGACCCTCCAACGCTGCTGCCAAGCAGCTTCCATGCATCCCCCACTGCTGACCACACAGTGTTCCAGCTGTGAGGGTGGGAGGAGGAGGATGGGTAGGCACTGTGCATTTTGGCAGACAACAGACCTGCTGGTAGAGTTGGGAAAGCCTGGAGTTCTGGGCTTGGAGACTTGTCCTCCATTGTTAAGTGGGTTGGGGAGCACGGAGCCCTCGAGTGCTGTGGGCGTGTTGGTCCCCAGCTGGGTTGGGCTTCTGGCAAGCTTGCCCCAGCGTGGTGCTTCCAGCAGCTGCTCCCCTGGGGCTTGGGGCACTCTGTGGGGCCCCGTAGGCTCCAGGTGCTGGGCTCCAGCACTTACAGGATCTCTTTCCTGTGCCTTACTCCTGGAGGGAACAGACTTTTCTTGCCACTGTCACAGCTTTTCCGTGGCTGCCGACTGGCTGGTGGCTTGGGAGATGCTGAGGTTTGGCAACTCTTAAGAGCAGGTGTCTTTGGGGGGGCAGAGGTGCTCCATCAGCACATGGTGCAGGTGGTTCTGCTCTCATTCTTGACCTGTTTCAGCAGCTGTAGGATTTCTGCGTTCTGTGGGAAGCTTTTAGGGGACTCTGGTGGAGTATCGCTGGCAGTCACTACGCTCTGCTGTCCTTCTACGTTCCAGTCCTTCTGTAGCATCACATGTAAAGGCTCTTTTGAAAATGAAGGCAGGCTCCAGCTTTGGCACTGTAGTCACAAGGGAAGAGTGTGCTTTGATCACTGTGAGCCTTGCCTGTGCTACAGCAAGTAGCTTGAATGTTCTGTACTATTTTCATTTAGCTTTCAGTGACCTGAAACTGAGGCTTCTTCCCCTTGCTTTGTTGGCGGCTTTTGTATAGACTGCAGAGGTTTAAAATTGCCACTAACTTGTTGTCCTCCTTGGGGTTAATCATAGGTTTGTTTTCAGTGTAGAATGCATTCAGGTTTTGTGTAACTGTTTTTAGCTTTCCAATGAAACTGTGATGAGTCCCTAATTGGATATTAGAAACTCAGTATGCGTTCTTACCGAAACATCTCTACTGCATACTCCTGCCTTGCTTCGTTCACCCACATTTGATTCCCATCACTGCTGCATTTGTGGGTGACATTGTGGGTAAATTGGGCAATTTGATGTAATTTCATTCATTGATGCTGGTGATGGTGCCCCACCACCTGCCAGTCATTAGGGTACCAGCTGCTGAGCTGACTGGTAGAATGGCCTCTGAGGGGGTGTTTCAGGGGGAAAAATTCTGTGTGCATGGGGGGAAAAAAGTCCCTTGTGCTTCAGGTTTAATGTGGAAAACTCTAGGATTAGAGAAGAGGGAGAAATTAGCCGTGTAGCGTTTGTAATTTTCTTTTCAAATAAAAGAAACACTCTTCCAGCGACAGCTGGCCTCACTGGAAGGAAAGCCCTCCTGATATTTTGCTTATTTCTGAATATATCCTGTTATTCCTAGGGCTCTGTGGGAAAAACAGTGATAAGTTCCTGTCCCTTGAGAGGGGGAAGTGTCCCATGTCACCCGTTCCCAGGCTGCTGCAGGACCATTCGCCCTTCTGTGCTTTCTAAACTCCCTGTGAAATTCTGTGGCTGTTTCCCAGTTTTTGTCGTACTTGCAGGAAGGGTTTCTTTAACTTGATTTTTCCTGCTTGTTTCTCCAGCCTCTCCTTCGAGTATAAACAGTGTTGACACTCTGCTGGGGTTAGCACCCGGCAAATATTTATGCAAGATGGCCGTGCCCTCTCTTCAGCCACAGTTCTTGTACGTCTGGTGCCACAGCCAGCTGTTCTTCTGGCTCTGCCCCAGCCTCGGAGGCCCAGAGGTCGCACAGGAAAACAGAAAAAAATTTGGTATTTAGAATCCAGATTTCCTGAGGCGGTTCCGTGCCTTGATCATAAGAACCTTTTTCCTCTTGTATTAAACTAAATGTGTGAAAGCTCCCCCCAGGGCTCCTCCTGTCCCTGACTGGCATTAATGGGTTTCTCTTGATACTGGGGGAGCAGCTCTGAGTTATCGTGTGATCATCCCATCCCACGTGCCAGCTGAGCTCCGTGGTGGGCAGCCCATGCCTTGTAGGAGCACAGTTGCTCCCATGGGCTCCAGCAGCCCTGCCCATCCAGGAGTTTCCCCTCAACAGGCCACTTCAGCTTCCTTGCTGCTGTTGCTCCAGGGCAGGCAAGTGGCAACTTCTGCTCCTGAGCCAGAACTGAAGCTGAGCTGTGCAGGGGGCTCTGACAGACTTCCATTCTACTGGAGACCTGGAGGCGCACTGCTACATCTCCTGGTCTGAGGGAAGTGCTCAGGGCTTGACTGGTTCTGCAGCGATGCAGCCTGTAGATAGCTCCCTCACTGGTAAAATCCACTGGACCTTGGCTGAAAAAGGAAAAAAAGAATAGAAAAAATTGAGCAGATGTAATTTGTGCTGAAGAAGAGCACGGCACGGGGTCTCTTCTGTGTGAGTGTGAAAGTCCATCTCAGCCAGGAGCCCGTCTTAACAGTGGCCAGTAATGACTGCAGAGGAGAATCATATTAGAAAAAGGCCAAATATTGTGGTTTCCTCCAGTGCAACCTCCCAGGTTCTGGCAGAGCGTTGCTGGAGCCTTCCAAAGCCTGGAGGTAATACTTCCGTCTGTGGTTAAAAGATGAACTTTCTAAAACGGAAGAGTTTGGATTTCATATTTGGTAGAAAGGAACCAAAAGAGCCCTGTCTTGAGAGCCTGTGTGGAGCAGGGAGCCCTAAGGCCTGCACAGTCCTTGTAGGGGAATGAGGGAAAGTTAACAGAAGGGGTATTTTCAGTCTCGGCATTTTGTTGTCCCATAACTGTTGGATTTTTTTTCTGCAATGTGAACAGAAGTCCCCCTCTGTGTTCCAAAACCACCTTCATGGCTGGGGGCTGCTGCAGTGATGCCTCCCACCCCTCCTTTTTATGTATGGATCAGTGTAGGGGGAGCACCATGATCCTCTTCCCAAAGTGGTTGGCTTTGTTCATATTCTGGGTGGTAGAAGAAGACGGAGTAACCTGATCAGGGACAAACTGCCTATTTCTGATCAGCCAACACATCACTGCTTGGTGTTTCCAGCTCTCTCTGGTGTTGCTTTGCATTCCTCTTGTGTGGTTAATCACTGTGGTTTGGCCTGTCCTTTGGACTGGAGGCTTTTGTGAAGAGCTTTGGGCATCTTCACCTGACGGGTTGCACAGGTGCAAGATGTATTTATCATGTGTGGGAAGGCTGAGAGAGGCTGGAGATCAGGTTCCTCCTGCTGCTCTGGCTCAGCTACGCAGGCCCAGGGCTGGTTAAGGTGATGTTAGTCTCGCTTCTTCATAATTTCATTGTGTTCGACTAGTTTTGGTTGTGTTTGACAAGGGGTTTGTTCAAATAATGCAGGTTTTGGCATGCTATGTCCTTGATCTCTCTGAGAACTGACAGAGTTGAGGGGAATGGGAAGATACTCTTGCCTTTTTGTTAACTCTCAGGAACTTTTGGGTTGGATTTCTGAATGTGTAACTGTTTCCTTTACAACAGACTGGAGAAGGGGGGGAAATGACTTCAGCTCAGGCATTCATATCTCTGGAGAAGATTGCTTAGGAAGTGGCTGACAGGTTTTAACTTCCCCTTTGCTGTCTTGTCCGGACAAAGGCGGACTAGGTTGGTTGACTGCAGTGTGCTTACCTAGTGGATAATTTGACTCGTGCTTTGCATGAGAAAGACAATTGTGCTTTGACAAAAACCCTGTGGCTTTTCACAGTGGTCTCCTGGAGCTCCTGGAGCAGCGTCAGGGTTTTTCTGCCCAGCTGGTGCAGTTGTTTTCCTGCTCACCCTGGGCAGTTTGTAGCTCTGATGATCCATGAGTGTCCAGGGCTCCCTGTGGTTGAATTCTTGGTTGTTTCTGTGATAAAGGCTTAGTTTCTAGCTAAGTATTTTGTTGTTCATCCTTGCCGTATGCCTTTAAGGTTTGGTCCTTTGGATGTCCTTGCTGCATCCTTGAAGGACCACCCAGTTCATTCTGTGAGATATCTGATCTTGCTCCATCTGAACGTGCCACCTCTCATGCGGTGCCATGCTTTGCTTTTTTGATGTGCATCTATGGTTTTCAAAGTTTCCTGCCTTACTTACAGTTCTTAAAGCAAAATTTCAGCACAGGTACGGGCATTAAGACAGCTGGTGTGAAGCTTGCTTTTCTTGTCTACCTTTCATAGAATACTAAGGAATCATCTGCAGCTGTGCAGAAGATAAGGGACCATAGGATACAAGTCTTGTTCATTACTACAAGTAATTTGAAAAAAATCAGCCCACATATTGACCAGTCAAGAACTTCCCAAACTGGTTCCTCTTCACCCTTTGAAAAACTTCCTGACGACACTGATTTTTCCCTTCAAATAGTTCATTGCTTTTGTTATGGTCACTGCATTGGGGTGCTAAAATTGGATGTAAACAGCCATAAAAATTCATGGTGTGACCCCTGTTTTGGAGACAGCGGTGTGTGTTGGGGGCCTGTTGGGGGATGGCTGGTTGCAGGGTCCTGGGTTGCTGGTGCCTTGCAGCCGCAGAGGAAACCGTGGCAGGAGACACACACAGGGTGGCTTGCCAAAAGCCCTTCTGTTAGCCCTGCTTGCCATTTCACAGGCAGCAATTAACGCTGCAGACAGCTCTGAGAAGAGGGGCTGATGACTTTAATTAGGCATCTATTCAGATCAACCAGGGGAAGAACAATTATTGATTTTTTTTTATTTTTTTTTTAAATACCCCACGATTAACCCTTTGGTCTCCGTGCCTCCCCATCCGCCCGGGTGGCGGTTGTGTGCACACCTTTTCCCCGGTGGTGTTCCCTGTGGGATGTTGGGGAGAGAAAAGTGCATCACGGTGGTGTTGTTCCTCCAACTTTGCTATGGAGGGATGCGGTGCGAGGGGAGAGGCATGGCAATGGCGTGGCCGTTGGGGACAAACCTTGGCACCGGGCAAGGGGGACGGGAGAGAGCGTGGGAGGCACACAGAGTCTGCTGTGGTGGTGTCCAAGGGTGTCTTGGTTGGCTCCTGGCTGGAGGGCATGAGGGTGGCCCTGCCCAGCACCCAGCAGTGGGTGCTGCCCGCACGGCAGGACAGGCAGGAGGCGGTTGTGCCTTCCCCGGTGTCCCGGTGAGCGGTGGCAGTGCCGGGGCCTTAAGGCGGCTGAGCTGAGGCCGGTTGCGTCGCCTCCTGCGGTTCCATCAGGAGCCGGGTAGCGTTAGGACCCAGCGAGCTGGCAGCGCCGGTGACAAGTCTGGAGCAGCACTAGCGCAGAGTAGTCTCCATCAGCCGGGCTGGATTTTTGTATATCCCTGTATTAAAGAATCCTCTGCCAGGAAAGGGCTTTTTTTTTTTTTGGTTTTTTTTTTTTTTTCCCCTCCTCCCCCCTTTCTGTGTGACCCAGCAGAGCCTCGCCAGGGGGACACAGGGATGGTTAGATCGGCTGAAACGTGAAAAACCTCTGCTGAAATACTGCTGGCCATGAACTGAGACTATTATCTAAAAATAATAAATCTTTAAAATAAAGAGGAGAGCCGGCAGCAGCATGGCCCAGAGCAAGAGACACACATACAGCCGGGTAAGTTGGGGGGAGGGAAACTTATTTACAAACTCCTGGCTATGCTTAAGATAATATTGTAATGTATTTAATGCTATCTGTTGCAATGAAAAATATATCTATTTTTATACTGAAATGTAGATGGTGTTTTCTCAGCTTTCCTATTGCTGGGATTTGATATCTTCATCACCAACAACGTCTGTTATGGTATACAGTGGGTAGATAAATAGCCTGAATTATATTAGCGGACATGTCCTTTTGATGTAAGTTAGTCTGTCTTTGCTGTTAATTATCACTGAAAATGCAATGAGGTGTCAGCTGAGCCTCCGATGATGACAGAATCTTTCTAGGGCTTTACAGCACAAAGATTCGGGGTTGTTTTCCTTTCTGCATCGTGTTTTTGCCTTCCTCTTTGCTTATTTTCCAGGTTGCATGGTGAGATACTGAGCTTCCGAGTGCCTGAAAATCATTTCCAGGTTTTACCATATTGCAGTTAACCCTGGGCTGTGCGGTGGGCAGCAGAACTGGAGCCGGGCACTGGCCCTACAGCAAGGCCTTTCTTTGGAGTTTCTTTCTTTGTCATTTTGTTCTTCCTCGCTGGCGTGGTGACATTGTGTCCCAGACACTGGCTGTTTTGGGGACCGGGTGGTGCATTTTTGGCATCTCTTTTACTTGGTGTGCTTGCCAACTTGTCAGAGTGCTTTATAACTCCAGGGCCGGTTGCAGGGGTGGGAGGGCTGCGTTTTGGCAGAGCTGAGGAGGAGGGCAGACTCCTTCCCACCCACCCCCTTTATACCACATCTGTGTCCAGCCTAGGGACTGCCCAAAAAACCCCTGTGGAGGAGTGTGACCTGCCACTGCTCTGCCTGCCTGGGCAAGGGCGTTGTGTGAGAGCACCGAGTCCGGAGCTGCCGGTCACCGGTGGGGTGTTGCGTGTGTGGTTTGGTCTCTGGCCGAAACGATTTGGTTGTGTGGTCACAGGCTGCTGAGCGGAGCAGCTGCCATTCAGAAAAAGGCTTGGGGCCGCTGGCGATCACATGGGGCTGGAAAGTTGCTTTCCCCACCCCGTGTGGGGTCAAAGTGTGTTTCCGTGCGGGGATGCGGCTGCAGAGCGCTCCCCTGGGCTGGGAAATGCCTTGTGTGCCCACAGACAGACAGCTCCCATTTCCAGGGCTCTGTGTTTGCTAAATATTGCCGTTTTCAGTGGGGGGGGGGGCGGGGACAGTGGGGTGAAGGAGGTGAAATTTCAAACTGAGTCTTGACAGTTCTGTCCTGATAACTGCATTGAATGTCGGTCAGGCAGGACGGCAGCTGTATCTCATGCATGTGAGGAGGCTTATCTGCTTTTTACTCAAATTGCATTTTTGAAATGGGTACCGCGGGGACCGAAGCTGTGCCAGCCCTTCTGGCTGGGCTGTCCTGGCTGGCTGTCCTGGTGGTGTCCATACGAGAGTTTTAGGGACGCATGGTTGTACGTCCACGCTGTAGCTGGTGTCATCGCAGTCAGAAACACCTGAACCAATTTGACTTCTCTCTTCCCAGCCTTGAGCAGGATGAATCCAGTTGCGTGGCAGTGTTTGCACAGTGGGGGCTTCATCCTGGTGGTGCCTTGCTACCTCATCTGCAAGTCTGACAGCAGCAGACCCATGCTGCTCTGGCTTCTGCTGGGTGAAGCAGCAGCCACCCCCAACGTGTCACCGGCTGATGGGTCTGCTCTTAATCCTGGGGTAATCCCCTCCTTTCAATAGGGACAGTATGGCAGCACCACGCACTATCTATTCAGTAATAACTAGGCTTAACAGAAACTAGAGGTTTTTTTCCCAAGTCTTTCCTTATTCCAGCCATGTTGGGTCACATCTTGAATTTGAGGCTTAAGAGCATTTTAACCTGGGGTTGTGGATCTTGTCGCGGGAGCTTTTCAGGGGTGGTTGCTGCGTTTGACGTTCGCCTGAAACTTTTGATCTGCACTTTGAATGACAGTTTGAGGTTCAATTAGTCATATCTGCACGGAGGGAGGCGTCCCCGTGTGCTGGTGTAATGATGTGAGTCTGGCTTCTGGAAGGAATACAATAAATATTCCTTGGGTGATCCGCTGTAATGGAGCGAAACGTGGAAAACGTCATGCTCGGATGAAACACAGTAGTGACCCAAATCATGCTTGAATCACAAGTCAAGTCACTTGGAATTGAATCCATTTTTCAGTGACTGATAACCAGTTCCTCAAATAACTAAGGAAATGGCCTGTAAATTTGTGTAATAGTTTGAATGGGGGTAAAAATGGGATGATACGGTGCCAGATAGGTGGCTGTCCAGATGGAGCAGGTGGGCAGTCAAACCACAGCTCCTATGGCTTGGTCCTCACCTGGGGGGGGGTTTCCTCTCTAGCCCTGTCCCAGTCTGGCTGGTGAGCAGAATGAGGAGCTTCTCCTGGGATAGTGCCTTCCTCTGAGCCCTGTGTCAGAGGCCGTTCTGGTGCTGCACAGGGAATGATGGCTGCTCTGCTGGGTCAGTGTTGCTGGTTGCTTCTCTTGGCTGCCTGATCCCCACCGCCTCCCCTGCGCCCCTTCTCGGGGCTCCCAAGTTGGCCACCGGTACTCTGCGGTGTAGGTTGGGGAGAGTGGGGGAGTGGAATGCTGCCTCTGCTATCAGAGTACACTAATTTCTCATTTCATGTAATTTAGCAGCTTATTCACCCTTTAGACTATCGCTGCATGGGAGTGATGATCGAGCTGTTACAGACTGTCTGCACTGATGCTTACGCAGATCTCCTGAGGGCTCCTGCCTGTTTCAGATTTTGTCGGTGGGTGAGTGGCCCCGGGAGGTGACTCTGACCTCATGAGCGTGACCCTTCTCTCTGCCTGTGGTCTGTGGGAGCTTCCTACAGCTCTCTGCTCCTCCATCCTCCTTACTCACCATCAATGTACCGCCACCTTGCTCTTTGTGCCCAAACTGTAGGTGTCCTGAGCAACAGTGTGGCCTGCTGGCAAAGCTGATGCATACAGAAGTGATGCTTACACCTCCTTTGTTCACTGGGAAATGGGAGAAGATGACCTTTTGGTCACTGGTGGCAGGGAAAGAGTTCCTGAAAGTCATCCCCACCTGAAGTTTTGCCTGTTGGTTTTCCTGAAGATGGAGCCTGCCAGTTGCCAAGGGCAGACCCTGCAGTGTGCAAGATGCAGCTCTTGAGACACGCTTTGGCTCTTAGGAAGAGTTCAGTGAGGAGCTGGCATGTTGTACTGTGTCTGGAAACCCTGGATTGTGTCAGTTGGTGCTGTGTCAGGCTGCTGAGCCCTAGTGTCCCCAAGGAGGACCGTCCTTAAGTGTGTGGTGTCTCTCACCCTCTCCTCCTTCCTCTGCAGCTGGCAAGAGATCGTGACTGCAGACGAGAGGAATAGCTGCAGGCGGGTGCTGGCCTCTCTGGGTCACCGCTGACTTGGCTCTGCCCTTCCACCTCTGCTTGGGTCCCCAGCCCACACTCATCTGTCTGGGAAAGTAAAGGGAGATGTGCTATTTTCGACTTGGACAGTTTCCTTTTAAAATGCAAACTTGCAGTAGTCAAAGTTGCTTTAAATGTCCATGAGAATACCAGTCTCACGTTGAGCCAGGCAGATTAGCCCCTGGCTTGTTTGGCAACACTGGAGAGCTGAGGCAAGACAGTCATCAGAGAAATCAGGTTGATCCTTGCTTCCTTCCGACACGCTGACAGCAGCGTGGGTCATGGCAAGCTGCAACATGAGGAAAAGAAAATATTGATCCTGCTGCATTGTCCTGAGGCAAGGACAGTGGCGATCCCCAGCCGGGGAGCTGACCCTCTGGCTCATGTGGTTCTGCAGCTCTGGGTCTGAGTTGCTGCAGGGAAGTTGTGGATGCTCCATCCCTGGAAGTGTTCAAGACCAGGCTGGATGGGACTGTGAGCAACCTGCTCTAGTAGGAGGTGTCCCTGCCCATGGCCGGGGACTTGGAACTAGGTGATCTTTAAGGTCGCTTCCAACTCTAGCCATTCTATGACAGTAGGCTTGGCCTCTTTGCTTGAGCTCTGTGGTCATGCAAAGAGCCCTTCCCAGGAGCAGGGGGTGTTTTGATGTTAACGTGAGCTGGGGGAGGTGTTCTGTTTGTTCCATTTTTAATGGCCCTGGCTGTATCTGTCACCTCACCACAGTGTCTGTTCTGAGCCTCTCTGCTCCCAGATGGACGTCAGTCTGTCCTTCCTGCTGAGAGTTGGATGGACTTGGGATGGTCCTGTTTCTGATGGATTCTGGGAAGCTGCAGCTGTGGTGCAGAGATCTAGGGTGGGCCTCACTGAGCCCCCTGAAGTCCTTCTTTTATCCTTTGTGCTGTGTCCCAGCAGGCTCAAGGAGTACAGAATAGTACCTTCACAGGTGTTGTAGAGGAGACAAACAGACCTTTTTTTCCCCAGTTTAACACCACGTTCACTCTGTTGAGCCACCAGAACTCCCTCTGTTACTGCAGAAGGGCCTTTTGTGTGACCACAGAGTGATGGAAAGATGTTTCATCATCGCATCAAGTCGATTGCTTAAGGAAACGTGAGCACAGGCTTTACACCCTGATTTATGCGCTTGTGTGATTTGGAGGTGCAGGTGTCCATCTGGGAATTTCATTCTCCTCAGTGATGATTTTACAGGTGAAATTCTATTCAGCGCCTTATTTTACAGGTGAAGCTCTGCTCTTAAACTCCTGGGCTGCCCTGAACTTCTCTTCTGTAACCATTCTTAGCAAATTTATGTTTTTGTTCTTTTTTCTTAAGTGAGGCTGAGCAGTAACTTACATTAAGAAATCTTTACTCTGAGTCCACACGCATCTTATAAATTTACCTTTTTAATCAGTCTTGTTGCCATCTTATTCGTGCTGAGTTTTGTATTGCTGTTGTATAAGTAGTCTTCTAAATTCCCCAAAATCATGATGGATGGAGGAAGAGCTTCTGGACTTCAGAAATGTGATTTATAACCTCTGAACTTTGTCAATAGTGAGGTCCCATTTAGGAAGAGGAACTGGGGAACAGGGTTAAAGCAGGACACCTGTCTGGGACAGGATGCTTCTCCAGAAGGTCCTTGGAGATGTTATAAGTGAAGTGTGTTTGGTAAAAGTTAACCCAAAATGCTTTTTTGCTGATGCAACAAATTACAGACTTTCTTGGGAAGGGAGGATGTTTAGCATGATAATACCATGGATTTAATACACTTTCTGTTTTGGTTTTTTTTTTTTAAATGAAACCTTACTTGATAGATTTTAAAAAAATTATAACGTGTCTGAAAACATGTACCTACTTTTGCCAGATTTAATGCATTAACTTTTGTCATTCAGCTCTAATGAGATCGCAGACATGCAAGAAGGATGTCCACAATTTGTTTTATTACTTTCTTGTGGTGATGCATATGTTATTAATCAGCTGCTGTGTTAATTATAACATCTAACTAGTGACTTGAGTGACAAATAAACCCTGAGACTGACCTGTGTTCAGGCAGGCTGAGGGGAGTCATGAGGCAAACAAGGACAAAACTTTCTTGAGATGTTGCTATCGTTAACAAAATCCATTATCTGGAGGTGAAATATAATTAAATAAATATATTATTTGGAGGTGGAAAGTGGCTTCTGGAGTAGAGGGAGCTCACTGTAATGATGGAGCTGTAGGTCCTGCAGCCCTCCCTAAGCCTGGCAACCGGGACTTGAGTGGAGTTTTGAATTACGTGTCCATGTCCTTCCGGTAGTACGGAAACACATGTGGATCTGTCAGCTCTGCTTCTGCACGAGCATCCCCATCCCTGGGCTCAGCACAAGCGGCCATTGCTCTGCTTGGTTGAAAGAGAACGTCCACGCTGCTGGTGGGACTGCGGGTGCCAGCACTGCTGGCTTTAAATCCAGTGACCGTGGGTCCTGTTAGCAGCAGAGGTGTTGTGCACTGACTGCCGGGCGGCTGAGGGCCTGGCTGGGCTTATACAGACCTGGTGAAGTCCTTACTGTGCCCTGTTTGCTGCTGGCCCCACTTGGGTAGGTGAGAGAGGATGCTTGCTTTACAAATGCTCTCACCCTGTTGAGATATGGGCAGTGTCTGCAGGGAGATGCTCATTTTGGTCTGGGCAGGGCTTTGCTGGGAAAGGAGGAGGTAAGTGAGGGAAAGGAGCTAGTTTGACTGTTGGTTTTGACTTACATAGAATCATAGAATGGTTTGGGTTGGAAGGGACATGATGTTTGTTGAGTTCCAACCCCCCTGCCATGGGCAGGGACACCTCCCACTAGAGCAGGTTGCTCAAAGCCCCATCCAGCCTGGCCTTGACCACTTCCAGGGATGGGGCAGCAACGGCTTCCCTGGGCAACCTGTTCCAGTGCCTCATCACCCTCACAGCGAAGAATTTATTCCTAACATCTAATTTAAATCTCCCCTCTTTCAGTTTAATGCCATTACCCCTTGTCCTCTCACTACACTCCCCGATAAAGAGTCCCTCCCCATCTGTCTTGTAGGCCATCTTTAGGTACTGGAACTCTGCTCTAATGTCTCCCTGGAGCCTTCTCTTCTCCAGTTTTTTAGCCCTAGAATATGTTCTTCTTAAGCTTTTTTCTTTTCTTTTTTTTTTCCCAAAGTGGTATGATAGCGCTTTGCAGACTTCAATTCCTCCTTTTGAAGTGTGCAAATGTTAGAGATGGGAATGGATGCCAAAGGCTGAATTTCCTTGGTTTTATTGACCAGCAGCTTTGGGTGGAGTTCGGTTGTTCCTGGGACAGAAACACAGCAATGTGCCAAAGCCACGTCCAGACACACTGCAGGAGCAGGCAGTGTGATGTAAGAGGTGTCCTTCATCTGGGATCAGACACATCCTGCTCATTGCAGCTCAATGCCTGTCGGGATTTCATGGGACACAGCAGCCAGGACAGCTGTCTATAGGTGTGTCTTTTTTTTTTTTTTCAGGTCAAACACCCCCCCCCAGTAATTTAAAGCCTTTTTATGTGTATGATTCAGAGGCTTAGTCCGAACCTAAAACTGCAGCGATAAATTACCTGACAAAGCATATCAAAAGCCATTTATTTTCCCAGCTTGTTTCTCTGCCAGAGGAGATGACCCAGAGGGCTCAGCTGGTCTGCGGGCACCAGGGCACCCACATTCACCGTGGGTGGTGGTATGGCACCACCACCCCATAGCGAGGAGGGGATGATTGCCTGGGATATTGCCCAAAATACAGGGCAGAAAATATCCACATCTTCATCTCATGCTTCTCTGTGGGTGTCTCCAGAGAAAACTGGGGTTTTGTGGCACCTGAAGGATTTTCAGTTGTTTTACTGTGTGAAAAGTAACCTTCAAATGCTTTACCTGTGTGTCTGGATCCACAGAGAAGAAATACAAAGCCCTTTGTCTTATTTGCTAATGAAAATGCTCAAAACTCATTCAAAACGAATCTTTAAAAGGGAACGCTACCTGAGTTGGCAATTTTTTCAGACTGCTCAGCAGATTTACAGGAATTTGCATAGTTTTGTGTTTTGCTGTGGTAGTGCAAATGATTTTGGTCTACCCTTTCATACCATTACGGAGAAGAATCCTGAGCTGGGTACCTATTCATAGTTGGGAAGACTGCAGATCTTGGAGGCTTTTTACCTGCATTTTGATTTATTATCTTTTTTTTCCCAGTTGCTTGACTGCAGAGCAGAGGCTTTCTGGTGCCAGGACAGCTGGGGTGTGAAGGGCTTGCCAGGTGCTCATCTGCAGGATGGTTTTACTCTCCTTTTCCATAAAGTCTGGTCTTGGTTTCTTTCTGCTGCACCAATTGGGTAGCTCGCTGCAAGCTCAGGGTGGTCTGATGCAGGGGAAAAAGGTCTTTTCTTTCTGTTGAAGGGCTGCTCGCTCCTCTGTAGGCACAGAAAGGAGTCCCTGTGGCAGAAAATCAGTGCCGGAGCATATTGTAAGTGAAATGTGGTGGAACTTCCAAACAGGCTGATGAAGTGATTCACTCATTTGAGTCTGCTGCTAATTCTTAGGGGATGGTCTCTGGAGATGGTTTTGCAAGGAACAAAGCTGTGCTGCTTTCTTTATTATGCGTCTCTGCTTCATAATTTGTAAAACAGGCCCTGAAGAGCTTTTTGTGGTTTAAAAAAAAAAAAAAATCAGGAAACTCTTTTTCCATGCGAAGTCCCAGTTTTTCTTCCCGGGAGAATTTATGCGACTACTGATGAGGAAAGCAGCCCTGAGATATGGGTGGTGTGATCTTCTGCTGTGGCTCTGCTGGTAATTGCCCAAAACCAGTAAATCTGGCTTAGAAGACTCCTCACATCCACCTCTGCTGCCTGTCCCTTCCTTGTGGTGGGTGTCTGTCTGTGGCCACCTCGATACCTGCTTGAGGGATAGCGTGTTTAAAATTGTTTGGGGCAGCACACTTGGTAGGTTGGTCATCCACAACAGATAATGGGCAAGAAGTTGGAAGAAAGATGTCAGGAGCCTCCTAAATTGCCTCTGCTGTCAGAAAAGCTGCACTGTGGAACCTTGCTGTATCCTATATGTGATTGCTTAAAAATCTAGGTGTTTTGGTTACTGTTACTGTGTATGTTTACTCTGATTATGCTTTGGAAAGGGTGCAGGGAAGACAAGTTCTCCCGCAGCTCCCATGCAAGTCCTCTGCAGAAGTCGTTCCCAGACACCCACGTGCAGCCCACAACACCAACTGTGATGTTGCTGCAGCAGAGATGGTGAAATAGTTGATTTTTGAGACCAGTTTATCTGCTACCACTCTACAAACTCATGCTATAGAAATATAAAAATCTAGTTGTTTGTGAGGTTATCTGGTGAAAGCCTGGCTGGGTTGTCTCTGTGCTCCCAGGCTCTTGTCCTGTCTCACTCAATGCAGCTGAGAGGTTGGTTCCTGCAAGTCGTGCTCCGCTCCTCTTGAAACATCTTCCTGGGCTTTTGCCTGCCAGTTCCTGTCCCCAGCTGCCTCCTCTTCGTGCTCCTGCTGTCACAAGTGTTTCTGAATCTGTCCTGCTTTTCCAGTTCATGCTCCTGTCCTGGCCGTGGAGCTGCGAGGGGGTGTCCAGGAGCATATCCAAAACTTACCTGAGAAGCATCCCAGTCCTGTGATTTGGCAAGTCACCAGTGCAAGCTCAGACTAAGCTGGGATATGTTATCATTAAAATAACAAAAATCTGAACACTGCCATTTGAAAAAAAGGTCTGGGGGCCTGGAGCTGGACTTCACAGGTAGACAGCGTGATGGTTTTACCTTATGAATTAGCAGTAAACCTGCCTGCTTCTGTTAATTAGGAACCTTATTAATCAAACTAGCTGGAGACAACACTGTGATGGTACATATCTGATATCTTCAGTTTACAGTCTTGCTTCCTTATTTCCTCTGCACGTACACTCTCTGTTTTAACCTTCGCCCACACATGTTGAAATTGCGCGTGAACACTGGTAGAACGGATTTGCCACCGTGGTTTAACTGTTAGGGCCAGTGTAAGACCCCTTACCCTGGGGATCCGTGCCCTGCTGTGGGCAGGGGGTAGCTGCAGCTGCACGGCTCCGATTCCCAGCTGGTGGCGTTTCACACACCTGTAGATCATACCTGCGCTGCAGCGGCCTACAGCCACCAGAAACTAAACTGGCCAATATAAACCAGAACGGATAAAATGGGAAGTGACTGTGGGTTTGGTGTGGGGTTTTTTTTTGTTTGTTTTTTAAATCCCTGACCAGGGAGTTTCCTATGTAAATGGTGAATCTTGCTTTTCCTGTAGGGTTCTTGTTTTCTCAGAGTTTTGCTCTCATTTTACATAACGTGGGACATGTTGATTTTGCTGCTGCGAGTTGTTTTGCAGAATATTGTTGCTAGTCCTTTCTGACAATGAAAGGATCCAATATTTTGGTAGATATTTGTTTCAGTACATACTATAAGTTTTTAGATTTGAAGTCTTGTTTGTGTTTATTTGCTAGAAAATGTTGATTCATTTTGGGTTTTGTTTTTTTTTTTCATTAAAAGATTATTTTGTGCTTTTGATTTTTGCCAATTGCATTTGGATGAAAACCGGAATTCGGCTTTGTGTGGAAAACTGGCACCACAGTTCTTAGACACAAAACCTCCTGAGCATGATGGGTATGTTCTGCATTCAGACCCAGTGCATCAGTATGCAGAGGGAGGCAATAATTTGTTGCTTTGTCTGCTAACAGTGGTGATTCGGGTTTCTGCATGTGCTAGCTAGATGCTTTCAAAACAGGCTCGGTTCCTGGGACAGGCTGAGGTCTACCTGCCCCTGCAGCTGCAGAAAACCCCTCTTGGTGTCTGGCTGCTGCTGAAACTTGTCTTCATGCCCATCAGCTTGAGAGTGCCCTTTCTTCGGCTGTTTTCTGCGTCGTGGTTTGAGGGGAGTGAAAGCAGCCTTCTGTTCTCATCTGAATAAAGAGTATATTCTTTCACAGAAGCCAGGCCCAGCAGCAATCAAAACAAAATATTTTCTACACAATAAACAGAACTACTGACAAATGGGATGATGTAAATGCCAGGCGTGCTTCATTTTAGAGACTGTTGTAAGGACAACGCTGCGGCGTGGGACTGAACTACGGAACTTGAACTGAGCGGGACAAACACCCCCCTCCCGTCTCAATTGCATTCAAAAGTGGTAGCTTTCTGAAGTCATCAAAATTTGTGGAGAGACTATTAGCATAGCATTGCTTCTAAACAATGAAAAATTATAGCTAATTAAGCTTTACGGCAATATAGTGTAAACTTGATGTATGTTACCCGGGGCTTATTTTGGAGGAGGCGGCGTTGGAGGTGGCGGGAAGATCCCAGTGCCTTACTTTTGTGCCCCACCGGCAGCTTACATACCCTGTTACAGTTTCACTAAGACTGAGGGTCTTCATGGAATTCCTCACACCTCTCACCTTATCGATAGTCTAAAATAATGGATTGATGTGGTTAAATTTACCTCAACGGAGGGGTGCACGTCAGAGATTGGTAAACTTGAAATCTAATGACGCACCCTGCAATTTAAATGTAGATTGGTGCTTACGATGGTAAGGCCTTGAAACCCTGATGAGTTTGCCACCAATATTTTCTGCTCCTCAGCATCCCAAAGGGAACGCTCTTACAAATGGGTACCCTGGAGTCTTGGGTGCAGAGAGGGGCCCCCCCACAATGCAGGGAAACTGGTGTGGGTGGGTGGTTGGTCGAGCTCTGTAACCAGTGGTGGGCCACCATGTCCTCTTAAACTCTGATCATAAGGAGGGGTAGGAAAGTAAACTGTATCAGAGATGGGTTTTCTGTTCCTGAGCACGTAACGCAAGAGGCTGGAAAGCTGTAAGCGGTTTCTGATGTAATTAAAAAAGGACAGAGGAGGTGTAGATTAAGGCAAATATGACTCTGCTAACATCTGCCACTTCACGGTTGCGTGTTCTTTGGGTTTGTTTTCTCAAGGCTTATAAAAACCTTATAAATTGGGTTTGTGAGCCTGGTGTGTCTATTAAACACTGAAAAGTAGTAGTTAATAGTGGGTTTTGCCATTGTTTGTGGTTCCTGTTTGGCAGCTATAGCCCAAGGAATTACCTTTCACTGGCTGCTGAAAAGAAAGGGTGGTGGAGGTGAACGAGGACCGACGCCTTGGGCTGTGGGTGGCCATGTGCCCAGAGAAGGGTGCTGCTGGAGGGGAATGAGACACCGATGTCTGAACTGGGGGTCAGTCTGTACCAGCTGTGTTTAACTTGCTGTGCTTTTCCTCTCTGTCATCAGGCATCCAGCACCGGCACCAGGATGAGCGTGGAAGCGGGCAGCAAGCCCCTGAAGGTGGGCTCCAGAGTCGAAGTCATCGGGAAGGGGCATCGCGGCACCGTGGCTTATGTCGGTGCCACCCTGTTTGCCACGGGAAAGTGGGTTGGTGTCATCCTGGATGAAGCAAAGGGCAAGAACGATGGGACCGTGCAGGGCAGGAAATACTTCACCTGTGAAGAAAACCACGGCATCTTTGTGCGGCAGTCTCAGGTACGCTTCCCTCTGTGTATGCCCCGTGACGGCATCTGTTTGCCAGGCTTGTCTCGGGTACCTGTGACTTACAGGTTGCTTGGTTAAACAAAGAAAAATCATAGAATCATAGAATCATTGAGGCTGGAAAAGACCCTTGGGATCATCGAGTCCAACCATCAGCCCTACTCTACAAATTCCTCCCCTACACCATATCTCCCAACACCACATCTAAACAACTCTTAAACACATTCAGAGATGGGGACTCAGCCACCTCCCTGGGCAGCCCATTCCAGTGTCTGACTCTTAATGGCCCTTTGCACTCAGATGGGGAGAGATAAAATAAGTTTCCTTTTCTCCTAAAGAGAGCATAGTTTCTGGAACTCTTCATCTTCCATTGCATGCGCAAACAGAACAGCCCCAAGTGCAGACAGAAGCCGTGCCCAGAGTCTGGGCTCCTACCAGAGCTGGGGTTTGTTCCAGTCTGACATGCAGCTTCGCTGCGCCTCTTGTTGTGTGTCTTGATTAAAGTGCACAGAGAAAGTGTAGATTAAGGCAAATACGACTCCCTCATTTTATGGGATTGTCATGAAATATGTTCAGATGACTTGGGTGAAAAACAGTTTGGTGAATTACAGAGAGCGTGGAAAATGGTTTAATTTTGTGTCCAGATTGAAAAGTAAGGTCTGCTGGCTGGCTGCTGTGCAAGGGTTATTGGCTGCATCATCTGTAGGAGAGTAAGTTCGGGACCAATACCTGGGTGTTTATCTGGAAGTAAAGTCAGAGACTTTTAATTAAAGAATGTTTACCTTAAAGCATATGAAATGTGTGACTTTTGTTTAGTTGTTTAGATTTTGCTTTTCATATATTATAAGTAGGAACTAGGGGCTTGGTTATGTACGAACAAGTCTCTTGCATTTTAATTTCTTCTGTGTAATCTTCATCAGCACAAGTGTAGCAAAGTGATGGTTTTCTTGAGTCCCACAGGTCAGTGTGCTCCAAGCACGATGTCACAGTGAGAGACATTCAGCTCCTTTTCTCCTTCCTTGGCACAAAATGACTGGTTTAAGTTCCACCCTGTAGCACTTCAGCAGCAGAGCATGGAGAGCTCTCTGTTCCATTCCCATGAACCCTCCTGCTGCCCCACCAGATGTGGTGATATGCTTCCACAGCGTGGGGGGAAGCTGAACACAATATCAGGAGTTTTAGGAACAGGAGTCCTGAGGTGGATCCCAACATTCCTCTGTCTTGGCCATCAGAAGGGCTTTAAGTTCACACCTGGTCAGGAGGTGCAGTAATGGATCACTGTTGAGAGGTGAATGCTCTCTGAAGGCTGTTTCAGTGGTCTGTCACTCAGCCTGGCCTGACAGCTGGAGAAGCAACCACAGAAGTTTACGATTAGAAGTTCTGCTCTGCTTGTGCATCTCCCAGGCTGGGTAGCTGGAGAGGAGCTTAGCACGGAGGGCAACCTGTTGGCACGTCTCTGCCCATCAATAACTCGTGAAATCCCAGTGCTGGCAGACCAGGGCAGTTACTGTGCTCCAGGCCTAGCGTGGGCCCTCTGCACCCATCAGACGTCTGGTGGCACGCAGTAGTACGTGTGTCCCACAGTTCTGGTGTGGGCAGGTCACTGTGGCTGTGCTCGCTTGAGGTGAGCTTCAGAGGAGTTTCCATCTCATGTGTGGGCAACAGCAGGGTGGTGGTGCTAAGGTTCCTGTGTATGGCTTTGCACTGGGGTATTTGGGGGTCAAACTGAAGGGTGCTCTGTAGTGTCTTCTCCTGGGACGTGAAACCTGTTGGGTTGCAGGAGCCTCTGAGGGATCAGGTGCAGGAGGGCTGAGGGTCACTTCAGAGACTGTCAGCTGCTTCTTGCTGCGTTTCCTCTTTCTCGCTTTGGTTTTGAAATGGTTCAGGTCTTTCTCACGTGTCCTCAACTGAGGAGCACTCTGTTTGCTTAAAAATAAGCTGCTTTTCCACGGTGATGGTAAGCAGTTTCTCTGCCCACTCCTCCCTGCAAATCCCTGGTGGGTGTGTGTGCAGAGAAGATCCCTCTGAAACTGTGATGTGTGTGGAAAGGTGAACCTGGTGAGCAGAGGGAGCAAAGTCTTTGAGGACCATACCCAGGGATTGCAAATCGCAGCAATTCCTTTGCCGACCTTGTGCAGCAGCTGCCAAATAGATGCAGGGCCATGGCTCTGGGCTCTCCAGAATTTTTTTCAAGCTCTTATTCCAGAGCGCAGCTTCCCAGAGGGCTACCAGCATGAGGGCTTAACGAGCTGGTGAGTCAGCTTGCACCAAAACAGAAGACCGGCAGAGGCAGTGGAGAAAGCTGCTCAGGGTATCAGTGACCAGTCACTTAAGTGACCATTATGGTTTAGGCATTATTTTTTCAAGAATTGCATTTAAGATAGAAATGGGAAATGGCAGGGTTCCCTTTCAGCAGAGTTAATGCTCCGCTTGTGCTCTCTGCTGTAAATCTGTCTACTGCTTCCTCCCATATTTAATGTCTAGGTCTCCCCAGCATAGCGGGTGGCTTTCCTGTGGTTACACACGGTGTCAGGCTACTGTATGTCAATAATAAATCATTTTTCACAGGGGAAAATAATTCATAAATGAGAAGTGTTTTTCTCATTGCTTATGAAGCAGATCTGCATCAATATAAGCACATTTTGTTAAACACACATAAAGCGTTTTTAAGAATTTCCAAGGTAAGTAACTTCCTGTTCCCCTCTCCACTTAAAAATACATCCCACAAAATAAGCACCAGTAATACCAGCACTAATAAAGCCTAGCAGTATTCATTTATTGTGGAGCTTTAAGAATGTAGTGATGTGAAAATTTCAAAGGTTTGGAAGATTTGAGCTGGGGGTGTGTTGCCTTGCTGTGCAGAGGGTGGGTGCCACACTGTGAGCAGGCTGTGGAGGGGCTGTTGTACCTCTGCGTCTGACCATCCCCTCCCTACTTGTTTCCCTGTTAGCAGAGGGCTGGAACACTTTTTCCAGCAGCTGTGTCAACACAGACAGGCATTTCCGACCAAGTGTTTGCTCCTTATCGTTTGGCAACCTTGCCATTTTGTGTGCCCGGGGCTTGTATTTGGGTTAGTGATTTTGAACAGGTGTATTTTTTTTTTTTTTATGGCTATCATAAAAATTATCATTGTTTTTTGACATCAAGTGGAGCTGCTTTCCTGGCCCTGCTTAACAGAGCAGCTCATCAGCTTAAATCTGCTTCTGTGGCACATCTTGTAGATTGTTGCACTTCCCCAGTCTAACCCAAAAGCCAGCCGTGTTCTGATTCCTGCCTCCTTCTTGTTGTTGGCCATCTCCCAGTAAGTCTGATGTTGCTACCTGAGTCATACCCGGTGGAAAACCCCAAGACCTTTTAAAATCTCACCCTTGTTTTGGATAAACTCCTGTGCATGACCTGGTGCAGCAGATTCCCCGGGATCCCGATTCCACAGTCCTTGGGTCCAGTTTCGTCATCCTGCTGCTTTTAGTGAGATGACATGAAAAATCTGTGCACTGCTGAGTCATTCTGAAAATGGGGTGGGCCTGGCTGTGTCAGATGCTCACTTTCAGCACGATCAAGGGGGGCACTTGCCTTTTCCTCACTTTTAAACCCATCGTTTGAATATTCTGGGCATTGGTGTGGTTGTCATGATTGCTGTGGCATAATTTTGCTTAATCTCCTTGCCCCTTTTAATTTAAGTCTATGTTTCTGGTACTTGGGCATCTTCCCAAAATGGAAACTGTGACTGACAGGTTTACAGATTGGTTTTATTTTGAAACAGAAGTCCCGGGTTTACATGGAACAGGTAGGGCAAATACCTGTCAGGGAACACTTCAGGCACTGTTGATCTTCTAAGGTGAAGGGATGGCTGTCAGGAAGTGATCTAATCCTTTCTAGCATTATTTTCTGTATTTATGGGGCAAAAATGTGTGCAAAGATAATTAACAGAGAGATAGGTATCTAAGGGTCGAAGGGTTTAAGGCTTAACGTGGCTCAGACCTGAAAGTATCCCCATGTGTGCTTCCTGGGATTCCATAGAGAACTGGGCAGCTTTTAGATTAAAAAACCAAAACAACCCCCCCTCTGTTGGCATTTGAGTCACTGAAGTTCTTTATTTCAGAGAAAACTCGTTTTCCTTATGAGGAGAAAGAAGAGTTTTAAAACAATTTTTGCTGAGACAACACAGAAAAATTTAAAAAACAAAAAGAGAGCTTTCTTTCAAGTGTCAGTAACTTAAAATAACTGTCAGACCAAGGTTCATGAACTGATTGCTGTGTAGAGTGATCGTGGAACTGTTAAAGATGTTCTGAGCTGTCGGAGCCCAAGTTTTGACTTTATTTATTCTTTATGTGTATATTCTGTATGCCTTATGTGAATAAAGAACATTTTGCTGTTTTCAGGTAACCTGTGGAAGGAGGATGGCTGGATATCTCAGCTTGAATGAGTAAATTGCAAATCTTCACAAAGAAAAATAAAAATGCAGAGTGCACTGTTTAAATCTGCTACCAAAAGGGACCCGTTTTCTGATGGCATTCTGTTTCTGGTTTGGGTTTTGGCTTTTTTTTTTTCCTTTTGTTGTTGGTAATAATAGTTGTTAAACCTTTTCTCAGATCCAGGTGTTTGAAGATGGAGCTGATACAACCTCCCCAGAAACACCAGAATCTGCTGCCTTGAAAATCCCCAAAAGAGGTATGACCGGCCCGTTTTTCCCCCCAAAACCTCATTTCTCCCTTGATCCTGGCCCAGGTGAGGTTCCAGCATACATTGAGGGTCCATGCACACTGGGGAGGTGGGGGCTGGCTGCCAAAGGGTGATAGTAGGTGTTGCCAGGGCTCTGTCCCTGGTTCAGATACATGGTCACCCCACCCAGCTCATCCACCTGTCCTATAGTCCTCTCTGCAAGGTCCTATGTAGTCTTTGGGGATCACAGAAGGAAGTGATGGAAAAGTTGCTCCAGGCAACTCTGTCTTTACTATGAAAGCCTGTCTGGTGGGAAATGCTTCCTGAAGGGGTGGGCACATGGAAGTAAGATTTGAACTGCTCTGACACTGTGAATTTGCAGCTGACAGATCACTAGCTGTTTGAGGCAGTGCCCGTTTCCCACCTCTGTAGCAGTGAATGGTTTCAGCTCAGCGTTGAGCATCCCTTCTGCTTTTCCCCTTCTCAGGCCGCTCTGCAATAGCTCTCTTTGTTTGGTACCTCATGGGTTGCTCTCTTTTTTTTCCTTCTGACAGGGTTGCCTCCCATTCAGGTCTGTTTTTGTTGAGTAATTATTTTGCGGTACACTTAGGGATCCTAGGAGCTTGTGGAAAAAACTCTGATAGCTTCCTGTCCTGGACGGTCTCTCAGCGATATGTGCCAAGCTGGGGATTTCTTGTGAGTGAAGCATTTGTTGAACATGTACTTAGTGGTTCAGAATAGAGTTGGGGTTTTTTCTGCTTGGATTTTTTCCCCTCTTCTGGCCAGTAGAAATTAAAATTCCCCTTCACTTGGTAAAATGAAATCTACCCTTCAGCTGCACGGAACGTGCCACAAGTCATCAGAATGGGGGGTGGGGTGAGATGATTAGCCCAAGGAGGGGAATATTCCTGTGAGATGTTAATTTTGTCTGTCCCATGAGTAGAAGAGAAATTTGAATTGGCATTCAAGTCCCTTGGCACTCTGCCTTCACCCTCTACTGAAGGGAGCTCCGGGCTCCAACAGCTCACTGCTGCTGTGGAGAGCCTGGGGTTGGTACAACCCAGCCATTTCAATTCATCTCTGCTTTGCATCCTCCAATTAGCATGTAGCTGAACAGAGAAACGTTTAAAACAAGCCAGTTTTAATTTAGGGGTGAGGTTTTTAATGCAAAAAGAAAAGGAAAATTTTCTGCTTAGTATGTTAGTCCAAGTGGTTTTTATTTTTCCAGAGTGCAAGAAAGCCCAGTCTTTCATGTGCAACTTCAGCCTTTGTATGTACTTAATATTAATAGTCAGTGAAAATACTCCGTAATGCTTATATGGTCTTTTCACTCTTTCTCAATTCAGACTTTGCAGCTGGAAAATTCGGTTTTCCTTGTTACAATTCTGTACTTGTTTAGATAAGGTGCTTGTGTGGAGCTGTGTGATCTTTTAGGTCTGGGCTTTCTAAATGTCTGTTAGTGGACATCAACCCTTTGAGTCCTGAACCTGTGCAAAAGCCACAAACCTTCCAGCACTGGGAGTCCACTGTGGTTTTTCTCATCCCTCAGTTATTAGGAGCTGGGGAGAAAAGAGAAGTGCTCTTCAGACCCTCACTTAAAGTCTCAAGAGTTCAGTAACAACTGATGCTTCCTTGATCTGCCAGATGGGAATGTAGAGACCAGAAATACATTAATGATGTGGAGACAGGGTGCCTTTATAAAAAGTGACAAACCAAACCTTTGGGTGTAGCACAGCACTTCAGCAAATGTTCCTGCCTTTTCATTTCACTACACCTGTGTATGTCGATCTGAAGAATCTTTAAATCCTGTGCCATCTCCCCTCTCATTATGGGGAAGTCTTTCTGAGGCTCTAATCTCTGCTGTCAACTGTAGAGTTGTCTCTGGTTCTCTGAAAACCTTTGTGTGGGGCAGCCAGCAGTGACTGCAGCATCTGGAGGTGTACGGCTGCTTACTCACAGCGCCCTGCTGTGATGTTTTCAGTATTCTCTCTCCTTTTCTCAGTCCACTGTGAAGTTTGTTCTTGCTGCCCGGCAGCGTTCAAGGAACTTGTATGGTGGTGCCGTGGCCTGGTTTTCCCCAGCTGCTAGTTCTTCCACTCGGATAGAGAAATGAATAAAACACGAGCAGTTCAGGTTATCCCTCCCACCGTGCAGCCTCAGCATCACTTCCTTTGCCTCCTGCTGCTCAGAGCCTGTTTCAGGGCAGGAGCCCATAAACACTGTGCAGGAGGGGAAACGGGTGCTTTTTAGCTGAAGTTTGGGGGTTGCAGGATGGGTGTCGCCAGCATGAGGGGGGTGGGGGGATGACACACAACACTGTCCAGGTCCTGGGGGGCCAGCTCCCTTGGGGTCCTGTGACAGGAAGAGAAGGGAGTTCAAGAATGCAGGTTTGGCGTTGGCTGTGATGCTCCTCGGTAGGGATGCAGGCGCTGGGATGTGGCTGCTTGCCAAGAGTTTCCATGGAAACGACAGTGCTGGCTGCTGCAGTCTGACTGCGGTGGGTGATGCAGAGATGGCTCTTCCCGTAGATCCAACACCTTCCTCTCCCAGACCTAGCAGAGGTGTGAGGTACACAGTGGAGGTGGCTCCTGTTTTTTTTATTTATGAGACACTCCTGCAGCATTTGCTGTTGGGGTGATCAGTGCCACAGTTGGAAAAGTTCCCTGGTGGAAGTGCAGCTGGGAGAGGAGTGGGGCAAGCAGCTCCTGTGGCTGTGAGCTGCTTGTGGACCTACCAGACATCTAGAAATGGAGCAAAGGATATAATTTAGCCAAACCTGCTAAATGCAGTGGTTACCTTCGTCTCTGATAAATGTAGGCCAGGATCATGCAATCTCTTTTCTCCACACTCATGTATGTGGCATCATTGTGCTGTCCAACTGTGCACACCGATCATCCAGAGAACGAGGGAGGAATCCTTAATTTAGGGCAGGTGTGGGGGTGGGCGTGTTTGAGCAGTGGGGCTTAGCCCAATGCTGACACCTGACATCCTGCCATAACAGCCAGGCTCTAGCAGTGTGCTCTGTCAGCCCTCTGTTAGGATGGTGAAATGGGAGCACTTCGTAACAAGCCAGCACCTGATGAGTTTAGTGACCCGGGAAAGGCAGATATTCCTGGTGGCCACTTGTGCTGGTCAGCTGAGCATGAGAGCCCTTAGGGCTGTGGCTGCCCCACTCAGAGAGGGGATACACGCGGTTTCCTGGGCTGAGGTGGAGAGCAGAGGTTGGTTTGGCAGTGTTTCTTACATACACCTTATGCGTATGCAGATTCCTGACTGCATACACACTGGGCTGGAAACGTTTTATTCTGCTGCGTGAAGTAAAATGGTTTCTGGAGCTGTATTTCTGTTTACACATTAGATTCTCATTCAGAATCCAGCTGATTAGATGCTGTAATGGACCACCAGACCGATGTGTGTTTCCCATAGAGAGAGAGTGCTCTGAAGGTGACTCGGGATTCTCTGGATCGCAGTAATTTAACTCAAGAAAAGCAGCATAGCCTGACCTACTTCTGATGTGTGTGTCTCAATGCGTGGCTTTCTCAAGCTGTGCCAGCAGGCCTAATAAGGGAGGTCCCTGTTCCTCCAAGCCCATGCCCCATTGTAGCACCGTTTCCTGGTTTATCCTGGTCTCTGCTTCGCACTCACTTCCCTGAGAACATGCACAAATGGTCCTTTCAGTATGCCTGGATGCTTGCTGCACTGCAGAGACACTTGGTATGCGGGTCAGACCAGAGGCGTCCTTTGGGCCTAAAGCTCATGGTTCTGTTTCTGTTTTTCTTTACAGATTCCCTGGATGCTGCCAAAGCCAGCAAACTGGTGAGTGCTGAGCCCGTGACTCTGTGGGCTGCCGAAACAAATTCTTTGCAGCATATGATTAGTGGAAGAGGCAGACTTGTACATGCCACTCTTCCTGACTTGTCATTAACTTCTATCGCCTCTCCAAAAGCTCCATTTTTCAGCCTGGTGGGAAGAGCATGTGGAGACACGCACATACACAAAACACACAGGCAGGACAGATAGTCCTTTTCAGTTCAGGGCTTTATAATAAAAACGCCCACGGTAAAGTGCATTTCTTCTGAAACCCATGGGAAACAAAGCCTTATAAGAAGTAATTTTCAACTAATGACCAGAAATCAGTAAGTTACCGAGCAATAAAACCCCCAGTACAGTTTCCGGTATTGCACGTTTTTATCTAATTGCAATCAATATTGCAACATTCACGCCCTGCATGTTTCTTGGCTGTGTTCCTTTAAATAATGACCCCTACATCCTGCAGGAAGAGCATACTCCTCAGGGAATTTGAAGTCAGCTTTCTCTGGCTTACTGGTTTGGCTTGCAGATAAACAGTGCAAACTTCTGAGTATCTCTATGCAGGAATCTCAATGGCTCTTGAGGCATAAATGGGTACATGCTGTATCCAAATGTGATGGGTATTTCCTAAGGAACAGAAAATCAGAGGAGGTGCCTATTTTCAAATACTTTTGACCCCTAGATAGCACGATTAAATAGAGACTTAAGGTTAAAACCACAAAAATGGCCATACGTGTATGTGGATCCTGAGGAACGTGTGGTGGTGCTGGGCCAACACAGTGAATTTGTGCGTGCTTTGGGATAGAAGCTGGGTGTTTCTCAGGGATGGACTGGTTCATCTTGCTTGTAAGCAGTTGTGGAAAAGCAAGCAGCTTATCTGGAGATAAGGGGCTTCTCCATACTGCCCTCTTGTGTGCATGACACCTGCGGTGCTGATTTAGGGCAGTTTACAAGCCCAGTGCCATGCGCTGAAGTTTCAGGTAATTACTGGGAGCGGGAAGACTTTTCCGACCTCCATGCAGAGTCCTGTGGGGGTCCTGCTCAGCCTGTGCAGTGTCGGGATTTGGCCAGAGCTGGAAATGGGTGATGGACCAGCACTTTGAGGTGCTCTGGGGGTTAATTGAGCTCAGATGCCCAGGAGGTTATGCCTTGCCTGTGCTCTGAATCAAGCTGACTGCTAGAGTAGAGGGTGGAGAAGAAATCCCCCACCTTCTGTTCCGGGGATTTTGCAGGGGGTGCCTTTTTCTGCTGACGCTGTGATGGGCTGTATGTAGATTTGTCTTCTGCTTTCTGTGTTTGAAACAGGCAAATTTGGGTTTTGCCATTTGCCTTCCTGGATTATACAGCTCCTCCCAGGAGCTGCTGCAGCTGCTGCGCAGAAATGTGCAAATTAACTGAAAGAAAAATCCATTGAGCCTCTTACCCTGTATTTCAGCCCAAGCAGGTATCTGCTGTGTTGAAGGATGCTGCTGGGCAGGCTGGCTGCCGGTCAAACGCAGCCTCACCAGAGTGGGCTGGGGCTGGTCCTGCAGGACTTAAAGTTCTTTATGTGCTGACACCATGAAGGGTCCCCAGTTTCCTGTGTGCAAGTCTGATCAAACGCTGAAGAGTCTGGCTTTGAGCCAGCCTAACAGCACGCTGCAGAAGGCAACAAAGGCAAGTGCTGCCTCTTGAGAAGGCACTGCCCCTGAGAGGCAGAGACCTTGCTCCTTCCAGAGAGTCCGCAGCGATGGGAGGAAAACAAACACTTGGGGTATAATTTTACCTCATGCAAAACCTGAGCTCCAGGGCAAGTGTTCTCCAGCATCACTTGTCTGGAGCTATTAAAGGGTGCTGAGGTTGTTTGATGAAGATGATGCTGAAATGGTTTGTAGTCCAAGCAGCAAGGGCCTGGGGAGGTTAGCGTGAGTTTCTCCTGTTTTGTGGTGGGTGAACCCCTCCGTGCAGGCTGTGGCATTAGCAGAGCCATAAGCAGTCAGGAGCGGAGAACTTCATGGTAGTGTGGCAGCAGGCTGTCCCTCCCCAAGAAGAACTATGTCGTGCCTCTCAAAAGGTGTCCGAGCTCTCCAGACCCCAAGGTGGCTGCAGGAGGGTGCTGCAGTTGCCTGTAGGCCTCTTGATCTTTTTTTGCCTTACCCATATATGTGTTGTCTTGACTACATGGTGTCCATTGTCACAGTTTGTCTAAAGAAGAGCTGCTACCTGCTGAGAGTAAAACCTCTGCCATGCTGTATTTGGGGTGTTTTCCATCTTGAATGAGTACTTTAAACTGCTACAAAAAGTTTGTTTTCTGTGGTACTGCATCATGTTCTCTGAAACTAGAAAATCATCCAAGACCTCTTCATTTCCTTAGACACTAAGTGCTGCACTCTGGCACTGAGACCAGTGGTTGAGGCAGGGGTGTGCTCCCCACACCTGCTTCAAGACCGTTGTCCCCTGGCATCCTCTCCCCCTCCCTCCTGCATCCTGGGAGATCCCAGCATCAAAACCCAAACTCCTTCGTGGCTTCCTTCCAAGAAGCTGTTACCTCTGCTCCACCAGGCTGTGGAATTCTGAAAACAGGGGAAAGAACTTCTTTCCTGTGGGTAGAGGAGCCCTGAGTGGCGAGAAACTGGAACAGATTTTCAGCACACTTTGGATGAATGCAGTCTCAGAAGACACATACAACCCCTTGCTGCCACGAAGCATCATCCTTAGATCAGCATTTTATGCAGGGCTTTGCCTTGGTGTGATGAAGAATTGCATTTTAAAAGCAAAATATAATGTTACTTTAAGTCACGAGCAGTCTTTGTGGCCTGAGGCATGGTGGAAGTGCACCCATAAAAAATGTGGGGGGAGAAAAAAGAAAAGCTGAATACAGCATCTTCTTCCCTTTGCAGTGTCTGTTCCAAGGTGGGTCAGTGTGGGAGGCGAGCGATATTTGTGATAGCTGGATCTGGAGTGGGATCCCTCCTGCCCAGGGATTCCAGGTTTCAATCAGCTAAGTGCGTTAGTTCACTCTTCTTTGCTAGTGCTGATGGCTGCCATTAAGTGAATTTATTTTCTTTGGAATGTGTCCTGGCACCGCAAAAGATTCTGTGTGGGGGGAATGGAAGGTGGAGCAGTGACACTGGACTAAAGCTAGTAAATTGGAGGGTTGAAAACAAACTCTGTTGTTGGCTTTCCTCTGTTAAGCCTTCTTATGTTTGTTTAAATTGATCTGGATGTATTTGCCTTTCTGATAGTACATATTTTTGCAGCCCAGTGACTTCTTTGAGAAATGTTCTCTTCCACGAATGAGAAGTTTTCCACTGACACTTGCGATGTTTGTGCAGGAAAAGGATTGCTTCTCATCACCCCTGTTGATATGATGTGAGCTCTAACTTTGTACCCTTTTATTTCCTCTTCATGCAGCGTGGAGTGAAACCTAAAAAGGTGGTGCTTTTTTGACAATTTAATCTGTATGTTGCCGAGTCTCCTGGCCGCATGAAAGGCCCTCCAGTGCATCCCAGTTCATTGTCACCCATTGCTGCCGTGCCTCCATCGTACCATTGCATGTTCACTCATTGCATGTGCTCCCCTTTGCCAGCCCCCAGCTTGCTTGGAGGATGAGAGGTAAATGCAGCAAAAGCGGTTGTTTCTGGGTCAGACCGCTGCCTGGTGGAAGGGGTTTGCGTTGCCGTGTGGCTGCTCAAGGGAGACATGGAGGCCGCAGCCCCAGTTTTTGCTCAGTTGTGAGATTTTCTGCCGTTCTGGTGAACCGCTGTCGGGTTTTCAAGTGGGTACTTGGTGCTGGTTACTGTGTTCCCCACGGGCTCTGCTCAGCATCGCCCCCCCCAGTGTGTTGGCACAGAGTTTCTACATCAATTAACTGCAAGCTCGGACACCAGAGTCAGCTCACGTACCACTGCTTCCACCTGAAGGATTGATGGCACGCCTCAGCCCGCCTTTCGATGCCTTCTCTTTCCCTTAACTAAAGTCTTAATATATTCTATGATTCTGTGATGATTCCTTGACCTGTGGGTTTTAAAAGTCCCAGCTACATGCCAAGTGCTTTACGTGCTGTGGGAAGGATAGGCAATGCTCCCTCGCGCTTACTGTCTCAGAAACATTTAAAACTCTTAATAGTTTTGCTTTGGTAACCAGATGTGTTATCGCAGTGCCGATACCTGGCCCGTTGCTGACCCACACACAGCAGGTTTCTATACATTACAAGGTAACGTTAGACAAAAGAACATTCTCACGAGCAGTTCTAATTCATAGCTGAGCAGTGGTAAAACAGGGAGCTGCTTTAGTGAAAAAAAAACAAATTCCCACACCCCTCCCGAGGTAAGAAGACCCCCCCCAAGCCAACTTGTTTATAACACTTGCCAAAGCCAAAAATCTTTTGTGTCACTTATTACCAAAATGAACTAAAGCTACAAAGATCTTGGCAAAGAATCATCATTTCCTGTAGGCTTTATGGAATTTTTTTTTTTTTTTCCCTGTGGAAATCTTGCCAAGAGAAAAGCAAATCTGGCCACTTGAGAGTTGGAACAGGCACAGCACAAGCACTAGAAAGTGATAACGGTACCTGCTGAGTCCTTGGTGGACACGGTGCCAGTCAGTGGTATCTTCGCCACACCTGACTTTCATTTGGATTTTTGGGTAGAGAGGTGATGACAACAGTGTTTGTCCATGGCAGGTCTGCAGGTGAGGAGCAACGCAGAAGCACAAGGAGAAGCTGCCGAGGTGCTGCAGGGGGGTGGCTGGGGACAGCCCTCTCTCCCGAGCCCCTCCATGACCCTCTCTAGTCCTTGCAAATCTCTGAGGCTTCCTGGGTGTCCGTGCAGACATCTGCCCCACGTCTCGATCGCTGCTGCGGTTCTGCACACCACTCTGACTTGTACCCAGCTGGTTTTGGTGACTCTGTTACCTTGATGGGAAGAGCTCCCCGTTTTGAATGCTTTGTTTCTGTACTTTCCTGTCCCTGTGGTTCCCAGGCAGTTGAGTTGACAGCGGGTTGCCAGACGCATGCTGCCATCTGCTCAGAGCTTTAACTGTGTATTGCTTTTAAGAGAAGTGGTTGTATGATAATAGCTGTCCGGAGAACCCTTCCTGACTAGCGATGCCTGGAGAGAGGCTCAGATGGGTACGTCGCACCTCTTCTCAGAGGGGGAGGCCAGTGCCGTGTTTTTTGCTGCTGTTGCTTCAGAATTTAACTTTTTTAGACTTTATTAAAGTTGTCATCTCTCCATCCCCTACCCCCAAGCCCCCTCTGCCCCCTTTACAGCTCTTGACCTTGCACAGGTGCATGAAAATTACAGTCCAGTTGGTGTGATCGTAAAATAACGAACATAATTGGCAGATAAATCCTTATTCATGAGATTAAGGTAGCTCTTTGCATGTTAAATATAGACTTTAATCGCATTAAAGGCTACTACTGGCTGTTTTTTTGTGCCAGATGGTCCTTATCCTCCCAGCTATTGTCCCCTCTCTGTGTTTGTACTGTTTGCCTTGGTTTTGGGCTGTCTTTTGGCTCATTGGGAACAGTGGAGTGGAGCCTCTTGCTGCTGAGGTTGTGGCTCTTCTGGCCTTTGCTGCGGGTTGCGTGGACCATCCTATTGCCAGGGGTGGCAGCCTTCTTTGGAAGGACCTGGCTTTGCCACCTCTGGGGTGGCACCAAGCCATGAAGTCCTGTTAGCTGTGATGCTGGGTAGCAGTGCAGGGATGAGGGGTGTCAGGAGGTGTCCTTGTTCCTCATGTACGCATCTGCCCTGTGTGCCTCACTCAGGCTCTCTGCAGTGTGCTGGTGGCTGGTCAGGAGCTGGTGGTCCTGGCTACCCCTTGACACACCAGGAGCTGCTGGCCTGCCTTGGAAGGGTTTGCCATCCCCTACTGAGGCTGCTGGGTGGGATGGGAGGAACACCACCAAAGGTCTTTTTAAAAAGCAGTAAGAGGGTGTTTCTCTCCTAATTTTCAGAGTGAAATGGGTTGTGTGTTCCTGTATCTCCTCTGTGCTGTCTGGGTTGATGTTTCACTGATGTGTGACCATGATGATAACTCTCATGTCCAAGGGTGCTCTCTCTCGCCACAGGTCACCTATCCTGTAACAGGATGAGCCAGTTTGATGCCTGTTGTGTTTTTCCCTCCTCCACTAATGGATTGCTTTTGTCCCAGCATCAGTAACGTTCCTGTTCCTTTCATTATCCCAGCTGGCATTTCATGTGCCGGAGCTGGATCCTCAAGTGTTTTGTTTTGAACTCTGTAATGAGCGTGACTTCATCTCCCTCTCTGCTGGGCGTTTGATCTTGCTCTGATTCTTGTCCCCCTGTTTGTCATTGTGCCTGGTCATTAGCTGGGTTCAGTGGCGGGGTCTCTGTGTGGGGACCAGGTGGCCTGTTTCAGCCTGATGAGGGTGTGGAGCGATCTGGTTCCAGATGGTCTCTTTTTAAAGAAGAGGGGCCACCCTAAGTCCTATTAATCCTTTAAAGGAAAGAGTAATCCGATTATCTCATAAAATGTGCCTCACATCTGAACTGACGAAAGCATGTCCTACAAAAGGGTCTAAATGAGCCGGTGCACTGATTTCTACATGGCTAGCGTTCCTCTTGGCCGGCTCACAAACTGTCGTGGCAGTTCTTTGTGCCTCTGAGGAACGCTGACGGGAACTTGCGGCAAGGTCCCTGCTGCAGAACCGTGGTTATTTTGCTGTTGATCGAGGGAGGGCCCAGCGAACCTTGGGAGCTGTGAGCTGAGCAGCATCTGGCGCCACAAGCTGGTGGTACCATGTAAATGAGCCCGGAGTTAACCCTGGCAGCATCACAGGCTGCTTCTGCTCCAAACAGAGAAGAGATTCAGCAATCTTCTTATCTGGGTTGGTGCTAAAAGCTCTGTGTTACTTTGCATGGCTTTTAACTTCTCTTACACATCACTCAACACTTCTAAAGGATCCGACACCTGTTTTTTTTTTTTTTCCATCATCAAACTGTGTTTTCTCATCTGTTGCTTCTGCCTAAGACAGTGGCTCCAGAAGGTGTGGCCAGCTCTGTGTAGGTGTTTATTGAATCCTGGATGTGGAAAGAACTTACATATTCTAGATTTAGAGAACTGAGATGTGCATTAGGAGAGGAGTTGGTTCATTAGAGCAGCTACTGCCCACTCCCTCCCCCAAACTGTAATACCCTTAATTCTCTTAACTGAATGGTAAATCATGTAAGCTTTCATGTGACTCGTTCAGCAATATACGTTCACTAAGGGGCTTAGAGCCATGAATAGAGGTTGTTTTTGTCTGAGAATACTTACTGCATATGTGGGGCTTTGCCTGATGAGTTTGGTTAACAGTTGATTGAAATTGTGCAGTGGAGGAAAGCCTCTGTCCTCTGGGGTTACCTGGAGTTGGAGAGAGTTTCTACTGGAGCTTTTGGATGCCTTCAGATGACTTAAACCCCACCTCTGAATAGATCAGCTCTTGAGTACGTGCTAAAGCTAATGATACTTGGTGGGTTTTCATGAATATATGCTATTAGTGCCTTTTGAAATGCCACTTGGGAACCCCTCCCCTGCTAACCACTAGCCTGTCTTCAGTTGGTGGAAGAGCCATTGGGGGAGAGGGGATGCTGGTGGGATCCTGACTTCAGCTCTAGAAGGTGTCCAGATTTGATTGCTACCTTTTACTGTCTGTAGAAGCTCTGCATAAGTTGCAGCTAGTTGTAAGGAACCAAAAGGCAGTTAGGTTTGGACACTGGATCTGTTTGTTTTATCCCGGAATTGTTTCTGTGTACCGTTGTTTCAGTACCATCCTGTCTGACAATTCAGTCCTTTGAAGACTGATGGGCTGACTCTGCTGACCTAGAATAAGCTCTTTCCACCTTAGCCCTGAAGAATCACCACCAAAGCTGAGGAGGAAGAAGGAGCTGGCTGGTGATGACACTGGTGAGCTGCCCTGGTACTGATGGGCTGGGAGTGTAATTTGGCCGCCAGATTGGTTGTAATTAGGAAGATGTGACCCAACTCAGTGGAGCAGCCAACCGGAGCATGGAAGGCCAATGCAGATCCCCAAACAGAGCTCCCTGAGGAGCAGAATCAAACCTGAGGGTGAGCAGATCCTTGCACCAGACTGTCATGGCAGTGGGTGTCTTGCAGAACGGTTTGCCAGGCTCAGGCATACTCACCAGCAACAGGTTCAGCAACTGCAAGCTGGGAATGGAGATGAGAGCAACATCCCAAGTGCAAGGCCAGAGAGGGGTGACCGGGTCCAGTGTGAGAGCAAAGAGCTTGAGACTGATGCTTTCTGCATCATGCCCCAAATTGCTGAATGTCTGTGGCTTCTCTGGACACTTAAGGACTCATTGTAGGAACAGCATGGGACAGGGAGATGGGAAGGTACCGCTGGCACCAAGAACTTGCTTTGGTGATAAAGTTAATGCTCGGGTATGGTGTGAGTGGGTGATCATCCTGAGTGAGCCTCCTCAGCTCATAGACAACTAATGGCTTCGGCCAGCTCAATGCTTCATGACTTACTCCTTGATTTTTCTAATGTGGACAAAGCCCTGGAATGTTGAGCTCTGGTTTCCTGAGGACAAACCCAGTTGGGTTCCAGGGTTCAGTTTGTGTTTGCCGGTGTGGAAGGGGAGGCAGTGTGTGTCTGCACGAGCTGTCAGCTCTGCCTGGAGGCAGGTGGTAAATGGCAGAGTCCACTTTGCCTTGGGGAGCGGGGCTGTGCTGCAGGGTGCCTCTGGTGTGCTGTGGGTGTGCAGAAAGTATAACATGTCTTCAGATCCCCTGGGGAAGCCTCAGCAAGCCTGCAGCAGCTGTTTCCTTTGGGGTCACCCAGTGCCATTCTGCTTTGGACAATAGAAAATTGCTAATTGCTTGATGATTTCTAATTTAGGCTTACGTGAAGGATAGTACCGTAAAAAAATAAGCTAACTTGGTATGCGTAGCTGTCTGGGGAAACGTAATTCTGTTCTTAATTAACTTTGCAAATGGGAGCAGTGTCTGTTTGCCTATGAGGATGCATAATTGCCAGTTACCTGAGAGGCAGGACACTTGGTTCCTCTTTGGATGTTTGCACAAGGCTTTCTCTCCGTGGAGCCAGGGGGGGGATTCCCTGCCACCAGACAGTTCCCACTCCTAGGACATGGCTGGCAAGCTCGTGGATGGAGGGTTCTCCGCTAGGTCTGGGTCTTGGTGCTGCCTTTGGCACAGCCTGTGCCTTTTTCTCTGTGGGTTTTAGATAATTCTTGTTTGACATGAGCAGAAACATCTGGCTCCCATCCCGATGTGGGGCATGGGGCAGGTCTGAACTGCCTCAGCAGTACCTGCGGTGATGGCATGGATTGCTGCGGTGTCTGGACTCCTGAAGATGCTTCTCTTGGTTAACTCCTGAAATCTGCTGGTTTGTCTCAGCACTTCAGCTCTTGAGAGCTTGCTGAAGCACTTCCTCTTGGCTCTTGATCTGAATATTTAGCCATCTCTCAGCTCATTAGAACATTATCTAATTTGTTTTAGTAAATTGCTATGGGATCAGAGGCATTTTTGTGAGGAGGATCATTTTTTTAGCCTGTCACGCATAGGAAGCGCTAGAGGTCAATGTTACCAGAGCTGGAAGTGATTCCATGCTGGAGGGGCCAGTCCTTCCTCAGTGTTTATCTTCTGTAGCTGTTTAAAATATTTTAATTATATTTGTATTTTGTTTTTTCACTTTAGGAATTCTCCAAGGTTGAGGCAGCCCTGTTGCCAGAAGCATCTTTGTACAAACTTAGGTCTACAATACGTTTAGAATACAAATGTCACATGCAATATGCACTCTCATCTATCAGGCAACATTTGCACATTTTTACTGTACAGTTAAAACAGTAGAAGTTACATTTGTCCCTGCTTCGGTAGAGAGAAAGCACATCTCTTCATGGGGTTATCATCACTTTCTCCTGGTACTCCAGGAAAGCCTCGTGTCTGATACAGCGGTGGTTGGGTAGGACACTGCAGCAAGTAGGGGTTTGCTGTTACCAGGATCTGTGGTGAACGTTAGGCAGATTTTTGACAACCGTTTTCTGTACCAGAAGGTGTTGGGAGGTGACCTGACTGGTTCTTCAGCATGGCCAACAACACAGCCCAGCTTTTATGATCCTCTCTGTGATATGAGAGGTGCTGCCTGGAGGGAAATTGCAAAGAAGGATGCTTCCAGGCTTGCCAGAAACCCAAAAATTCTTGATGCTCGTTGAAGAGAGACAGTCTTAACTGCTTGGAGGCTGGTGAAAGCCCACCTATGCTTTGGGAGAATAGAATGATGGGGAAGTCAAAATAACTCACACAGGAACCAAGGCTTGTGTGTGCTGCATTCTGAACGGCCAGTACAGCTCTTCACCCTCACTCAGGACGCTCTGCAGCAGCAAGCAAGATGGAAGAGCCCTCACCTCCTGCCCAGCTGTGTCATCTGCACGGGTCTGCTGTGATCGTCCCCTGTCCCCTGCTGAACACCACTGAAGCCTTCTTTGCTGGTGTGTTTATGCAAGGAGCATGGCAGATGCTCTGGCAGCCTTCCAGGACACAGATGGCCACATCTAAACTGCATGAGAGAGAGGACAGGAACCTTCATCCTGAACAGAGGAGTCACCCATGGGTACTTCAGACCATGTGTGTTTTAGAAGTTCCTGATTATAAAATGCGGCCAGTAATTCTAAAGGGTCTAACTTCACATCCATAGATCAAGAGTGAATGCATCACTGCAGATACCACTGATTGATCTTAGCTGCTGGTAGAGAAAATGTTTGAAGTTAGAATAAAATGACATGCCTTGCTTTCTCTGTTATCTTTCTTACTCTTTTTGTGGGATATCCACTCTTGCTCTATGATTTAATACAGCAGCATAGTCTTTCATTGTGAAGGAAAATCTCACAAGCTGTACCCTTGTTCTGTGTTTGACACCCAACCATGTGCTGTTTGAGCTGCCAGTTCAATGATACTTAAGGCTCTGGAAGAATTTAACTGGTTGAAAGCAAAGCAAACCAAAACCCAGGACTTAGAGAGTCTTAGAGGAACTAAAGACCCAGACTGACTAATCCTCCACACTACTATGGAAGTTGCTGGTTTTTGCTAGTGCGGAGGTGGAGTGGGCCCTCACTGTGACCACATTTACTGAAGCCTTGCACCATTTATTTTCCTTCTGGGCCTCAGGCAGCATTTACCCATGATGGAGGTGAACAAAACTGTTCAACATCTTTGTCAGTAACATGGACGGTGGGATTGAGTGCGCCCTCGGCAAGTTTACTGAGGACACCAACCCATATGGTGCGGTTGCCAGGCTGGAGGGAAGGGATGCTATCCAGAGGGACCTTGACAGGCCTGAGAGGTGGGCCCATGTGAACATCATGAAGATCAACAAGGCCAAGTGCAGGGTCCTGCATGTGGGTCAGGGCAATCCCAGGCACAGATACAGGCTGAGCAGAGAATGGACTGAGAGCAGCCCTGAGGAGAAGGACTTGGGGTGTTAGTTGAAGAAAAGCTCAATATGGTCTGACAAAGTGGACTTGCAGCCCAGAAAGCCAACTGCATCCTGGGCTGCATCAAAAGAAGTGTGGCCAGCAGGTCGAGGCAGGTGATTCTGCCCTTCTGCTCTGCTCTCATGAGACCCCACGTGGAGTACTGCATCCAGTTCTGGGGGCCTCAACATAAGGAGGACATGGACCGGTTGGAGAGAGTCCAGTGGAGGGCCATGAAGATGATCAAAGGGCTGGAGCAACTCTCCTATGAAGACAGACTGAAACAGTTGGGGTTATTAAGCTTGGAAAAGAGAAGGTTCTGGGAAGACCTTATAGTGGCCTTCCACTACCTAACAGGGGCCTACAGGAAACATGGGGAGGGTCTATTTGCAAGGGCAGGTAGTGGTAGGGTGAAGGGTAATGGCTTTAAACTGAAAGATGGCCAATTATGATTAGATAGAAGGAAGAAATTATTTACTCTGAGAGTTGTGGGACACTGGAGCAGGTTGCCCAGAAAAGCTGTGGATGCCCCATCCCTGGAAATGTCCAAGACCAGGTTGGAATGGGGCTTTGAGACACCTGTTCTAGTAGAAGGAGTCTCTGCCAGTGGCAGGGGGTTTGGAACTAGTTGATCTTCAAAGGTCCCTTCCAACCCAAGCCACTCCATGATTCTGTGATGACAATGAGACTGTATGTGGGTTCAGGCCAAAGGTGCTGCCTAGGTCAGATGGCATTTCAATGCGGGGAATTCTTACCCTTCCTTTCAGCCAGCTAAAATCCAGCAGGAAGGTGGCTTTCCCTTCATTAAGCAGAGCAACCGGCAGCAATCCGTGCCGTCAAGCCCAAAGACTTTCAGGCTGTTCTGGGAGGCTGGAGGTGGTGCTGTGTGGGGGGTTGGCATGCAGCCCCTCTCCAGCCAGCACTAATCACTTTTAGTGTGTAATGAAACCCAGGCTCTGCCACCCTCTTTAGGCGACTGATTGGAGCGTGTAACCTGAACTCGGCAGCGCGCTAAGTGCTTTGCAGTGACCCCAGGGACTTTGGATGGAGTGGGACAGTGAAACGAGAAGATGGGCTGCTGCTGCTGCGTGTGTGATTCACCTCCTGGCCGTGCAACCCACGTGATGCCACGGCAGATGGTCGCCTTGGTTGGTCTTTGCAGCCATTTGGGGCAGCTGTTTTGGGCAAACGATTGATACTCAGCTCCTGGGGTGTGGGGTTTTTTTTGTTTTGGTTTGGTTTTTTTTTGTTGTTGGTGGTGAAATTTGTGCCAACTTTCAGTTAAAGTCTGTACCAGCCTGTATTGCTGTAGCACAGTTGCAGCCCACATGCTATTACACTAGAGGACCCAGAAGGGTGGGTTTTGGAAAGCATCGTGGTAGAGTTTGGATGTGCTGGTTTTACTGACAAATACTGAAATTGCTTTCTGAGCAAGAATACCGTGAGAGTTTGTAGTGTATCAAGCAATAAACCCCCTGATCTGCGTGTTTCGGGTATTGAGCCTTACAGGCTGGGAAATTCCTCTTGTACAATTAATTTCTGAAGTGTCCCCGTGAGTCTCTTACAAAGCGTGCCTGATTTTTGAACTTTGGCTGGAGGGAAAGGGCAGAAAAATGGGAGAGGAGCTGTGGTCTGCTTGGCCCCTGTCCCTGCTCCCCAAACCTTCCCCACTTACTTTGTGGTAGGGATGTGGCTGTGACGCTGGGACACCTGTGCTGCAGCCCCTTTTTGTCAGTGGGTGCCTGAACCCCGGGGTGTCCTGTCCCCTTGACTGCTCTTGGGAAGCTGTCTTCTAAACTGTCTCACTCTGCTGTTAAGAAAGCTCCTAATTCCCAGCCTAATTACTCCTGGTCAGTTATTACCTGTGGTTCATACACCAAATTGCCCTTTAGCTTAAATAGCTTTCCCCTTTGCTTGTGTCTGCCCTCAGATGTAATTACGAAGCGATTGAACTTTCACTTAGCCTTTACTTTGCTACTTTGGGCAAAGTAACTGTTTTTTAAGCTCCTGTAGATTGATGCCAGAGGCTTCCAGCGGCGTCACAGGAGCACAGGGCTGCAGGGAACTGCAGGAGCTCTGCTCTGCCACTCTCAGGGGTTAAATCAAGTGATGCTGTTCCTCCAGGGGTGCTGCTGGAGTTGGAGGTGCAGCAGGTCCCCGCATCTGGGGGATGTCTTCTGCAGGCAGTGGCTTTTGTGCTGTGGGCTGGCACCTGTGGGAGCTGCAGCCCTGGAGTGTTCCTTGGGAGGAGGGGGTGTCCTGCAAGCAGTGGGGGACATAGCTCTGCCAGGAGGAGGATGCGAGGCTGGCTGTCTCCCTTGGGTGGGCACAACGGTGAGGCTGAGGAGAGGCAGCACCCCCACAGAGCAACGTGGGTCTATCTGTGTCTGCTCAGCACAGGGTTCCCCCTCCCACAGAACCATTTGGGTGCTCAGAACATACTCAGTCACTGAAGAGGTGGCAGTTCTCTTCTTTAGCTTTTTCTGACTCTGGCTTTTCTGTCTGAAATGGTACTTCTTAGTCTGAAACTTCCTGTCCTCTGTCTCTGGAGAAAAGTAAGGTCATGGACCCTGGAGGGAGTGGCTTTTGTTGTGTTAGATGGCTTTTAGGAGTATCATAAAAACACAGATTTTTATTTTTAGAATATATATTTACACACACACACTCCCCCCTATATACATGTATCTATTACATATTTTAATGCTCTCAAATTTCAAAACCTCATTCCAGGGAGAACATCTGTGCAAGGCACCACAGATGTTCATTTTCCTAATTCAGAAGTTTTTCAGAAATCAAAAGCTGCTGCAGGTGATAGCTCTTGCAGTCGGGTGCAGGCTGTGTGTGGCACACCAAACAGCGGGACTGCCTTGAGCCTCCAGGGAATTTTAACCTGCCTATAAAGACTTTTTCCAAGCGATGGCAAGTATTGCACTGGGTCTGCATCTCCATAACTACTGGGGCTAAAAATGCGCTTTGTGTGTAGAAGCTTGTGTATATACATACTGTTTAAGGACAGTGGCTGCTGTGGGTGAGTTCTTGGTCAGCCTGAGCCCCTCTCCCTCCTAGTGCCTTGGTGTGGAAGTATAGGAAAGCAGTGGAATTAAATAAGGAGCGAAAAAAGGTCTATGTTCACACACACATATATATAATATAATAACAGAATAAAAGATGTGTCTGTGTGTCGAAGGAATTGGCACTCAAAGGGCCAGGATCTCTGGTGGGGTCAGGGCATTGAGGTTCACGAAGGGTTTGCAGCGAGACCTTGCTCCAGGCGTTACCAGTTGCTTTGGCATTTACACCCCTGTGTTGCAGTTCTGATGGAGCCCTGCTTCAGGAGCAACAGCGATGCCAAGCAGGAATTTGGGGGTTGAGCTTGGCAGCGTCGGGAGGTTCAGACATGGCTGTCTGGCTGGCGTGCTGGATGCCACGCTGGGTGCTAGTGCTTGCCAGCAGGGGCTTTTATCAGGGCAGGGGTTCCCTGTGGGGGATTCACCGCCACCCTTGGCTGTTCAGGGGTGCATTGAGCTCCCTGGAAAATAAATCCCCTCATTGGCAGGAGGTGCCTGGCTGGGGCTGAGGGTGGGAATCGAGCTGAGTGGTGAATGGCAGCGCCGCAAGATGGATGTGGCTCTAGGCGGACATCTGTCCGTCTGTCTGGGCTTAGCTCCCTCTGTCTGTCCGGGCTCAGGGGATTTGCTGGCAATGTCCCAGCCGCCCCGTGGGCCGGTGTGGCTGTGGTGGCACGTAGGGCTAGGGTGGGCTGTGCTGTGCCGCTGCGGGCAGGAGAGGTTTGTGGGGCACGGCGTGTGCATGCGTGGATGCCGAGCGGAGGGACGGAGCTGGCTGGACCCGCTGGCGGGGCGAGGAGGCGAGGCGAGGCGGTCCAGCCGGGGGTGTTGCTAAGCTACTGAGGACCCCTCAGCCGAGAAGGAGCATCACCCGCCGCCGGCTCAGCGCAGCATCCCCGGTTGCAGCATCGGCGGCGGCGTGGGGAGGAGAGACCCACCGGCGGCGGTGATGTAATGAGGCGGTGGTTGGAGACACCGGCAGAGAGAGGAGGACAAGCGGCCGCAGCTCCGGCGGCTGGCATGGGCTCCCCAGGCCCTGGCACATCGCAGCCCCGCTGAGCAGCCGCCTCCGTAGCAGCCGGCACGTCGGGAGAGGCGTTCGCTGGATTCTCGGGGCGGATGGCGAGCGGATAGAAGGGAGGCTGCAGCCATTTGCAAGCGCTGCCGGGCAGCCCGTGCTCCCGAGACAGAGCCACCGAGAGCCGTATTGTTGTGACCGAGTGTGCTAACAGACTCTCTCTGCCTCCCTGTCTCCCTTCTTCTCTCTCTCCCTCTCCTTCTCTCTCTCCCTCTGTCTTTTCTGCAATGATGAGGCAGGCCCCAGCGACACGGAAGGTACAATCTGCTGCTCTATCCACACCGTCATTGCTAACGCTGCTTCTTGAATGTACCTTGTTTTGCTCGGGTTTTAGTTTATTTTTTCCCTTTTTTTTTTTGTATGTTAATGCTGCTGAGCTTTAATTATGAGTTTGACTCGGTTTTAGGTGCCTGTGGACAGGCGCCGGGGGGTGCTGTGGGGGGGAGGCTGCTGAATGAGAAAAGAGCATCATTTAATGTCTAGCAGCTTTTCCTTTCAAGTTTCCGTTCAAGTCATTTCTCCGTGTCACCTGTCTGTGCCTGTGTTGCATGCAGCATCTCTGCAGCTCGGATGGGCTCCGGTGGCTTTCCCTGCTGCCGGAGGAGCCGGTGCTTGGCTTGTGGAAGTTGCATGTTAATAATAATAATAATGATGATGTTTTTCCTGCCTTGGCGCGATGCAAGCTGTGCCGTTGGGTTCTGCCTGCTTTTAACATTTCCCAGTGTGTGTCGTGCCTGGATTCCCTGTCAAGCTGACATTTCTGCAGGTTACAGCACGGACTCTGGTTTGTGCTCTGGTAGTGTCCTATATGTTTATTTTTAGCATAATCAGGATATCACCGTTTTAAAGAGAAATCCTGAGAATTTTTGCCTGATCTCAAAGAGGTACTAAAAATAAAAATAACCAAAGGCACAAACAGGCAACTTCACTGGTCGTGCTGTGTCAGCGAGGAGACTTTGCCGGTTTATTAACGTTACAGTCAATGCTCTTGATTTACGTATGTGGTTCCCTGAGCTCACCTAATGCAGTCAAATACTGTGTGAAGTGGTGATTACTTTAAGAGCTCGCGTTTAATCTGCTTCCAAATGAAAAGTTTCACAGAGGCTGATTTCCCTCTGCTTCCAGCAGAAGGGTGGAGCGGTGGGGCCAGCCCAGTGCTCCTGGGAAAAACACCCCGAGAGAATTACAGACCTGACAGCCACTTGATTTAATCCTGCTTTTCCTGTTGTTTCCTCCCCTTGCACATGCTGTTTCTCTACGGGATCACGCCTGCGAAGAGAGTGCGTGTGCAAGGTGTTGCCAGTTGTTTAAAATGCAAAGTTTCTTCTAGTGCCTACCCAGCCATAGCGCAGGTAACATCCCCCCTGGGAAAAACACCCCGAGAAGAGCTTGTCCTTCTGCTGGTGGAGTGCCGGGGGGGTAGAGACAGCGCTAATGCCACCAGGTTTTGTCTGGAGAAGGCTTGGTTCCTCCACGAGGCCGAGTTCCCTGATGGTGAGTTGGGTGTCATCCTGCCCACTCAGGTGGGCAGCGCTGACCCATGCCCTTCGCTCACTTGATGCCCGGGCACCAGCTCCAGCGGCTGCCAGTCCTTCTGGCCCCCTCCACCTGCTGCTGGAAAACTGCACAGAAACTCTGTGGGAAATCTCTGCAGCAGCAATTACAGCCTGAGAAATTCTGCTTTTCTGCACCGGAAGCCCTCAGACTTTGTCCAGCAGACACATTCAGCAGTACAGTACCAGTCCTGCCTGGCCTAAGGTGGCGTTAATACCAGTGTGCTTGTCCACACTCACAGCGTTGCCAGGTTTAGTACTCCTGGCTGGGTCTGGATGGAGACTCCTGCACTTGTAGCGGAACCAAGCTAGGAGGGACCTGCAGGACTTGCATGTCACCAGCCCCACATTTGAGATGGGTGATGCCAGCTCCACCAGAGGCAGTTGGTGATATCCAGGAGGAGTTTTGCCAGATTTCTTGCTGCTAGAAGCAAAGTTTGTATCTGAGTGAGTCTGTTCGGAACCCCAGATGCTCTCTCTTCTCTCCTGAGTGCAGGACCTGCCAAGGGAACAAAGGTTGTATAATGTCATCAACTATTTATGCAGCAACATTACACAGCAGAGTTCAAAACTGCCGTATGAAATATTAATAGCCACAGCTGGGTGATGCAGAGCATCTCAGGATTCAGGAGAGCCCAGAGTTTCTGTATTGAGCTGCTACACAGTCTAGAGCCGGGCAGAAGTTTGAGCGTCTCCTCCCAGCTGCCGAGCCGGGGTCCTGGATGCTCCTGTAGCTCTAAAGAGCTGTGTTGGTGGAGTCCTGGTGCCCTCCTTTCTGTACACTGTCTCCTTGCCAGCTGGATGCCGTACCCGAATGGCTAGAAGAGGGAGAAGCCAGTGTCCCAGCCCAGCCACCCCTCTGCCAGCCGCTTACAAGAGCTTCACAGAGCAAGGTGGATGAATTGCTGACATGAGGCGTGCTGTGTGACAGCCAGATGGAGAGGAGGACAGCTGGGGTGGCAGGGAGTCTGATCACCCTCCATCCCTGCCAGAGAGCAGCCGAGTATTTCCCTGCCCCCTCGCCAAGGAACCGCTTGCCCAGGGAATCTTGAGCTGACGTTTCAGCTTTTTATGGTCTTCACGTGGCATTACATAGAGAGGAACAGAAATGGCCTTCCACCTTACACCAGAGGAGGCATGAAACCAGGATTAATCTCTGCCATTTAGCGTGGCTAGCTTTTAGAGAACTTTACCAAGAGGCTTCTCCTTTTTTTAAGGGTTTGGTGTGGTTTGAGTCAAGGAAGATGCTCAGCTTCTCCCTGCCCCATAGCTCAGCTAGAAAGGGCTTCAGTGGTCGGTTGTTGAGGATTTCCCCTCATTTCTAGCTGTGTTTTGAACATGGAGATGATTGCCAGTGTGAAACGCCCTAGCCCTTGGCTTCTCATGTCTGCCACACACTGGGGTGCTTTCAGTGCTGACCAGGCAAAGTGGGCAGCAGGACGGTGGGGGGGCACAATGCCAGGTGGTGGGGGCTCTGTTCAGTTCCCCCCTCCCTCATGTTGGGAGCCACATGCTTGGCAAGGAGTGGAAGCATCTCCCTGTACCTGGCTTTGCAGAGTTCCCCAGGGGAGGGGAGCTTTCAGAGCAGTTTTCAGATTTTTAGTGCCACTCAATGTAACCTTTATTTAGTAGGACTTTTGACAGAGCCTGGAGTATTTCTGAAGAGCTTATACTACTGCTCCTAAATCAGCCCTGTATTTATCTTAGGGTTTTAAGCTTTTACTGTTGTCATTACATTTTCCTGGCAAATTTTGCTAAGCCAAAGATGGTAAGGGAAGATGGGTGTCTTCCCTCAGTTCTAAACTGAGTCTGCTGTTGAGTGCAGCCTTTTAGAAGAGGCTGGAAGTGAGCAAAATAGGATTTAGCCCACATAATACGGTAGGTAATCGGCTATTTTGAAGTGGTAACCTGTCCAGTTGTAACCTATGTTTAAAAAAAAAAAAAAAGAAAAGAAAAAAAGATGTAAGATCTCAGCTGGTTTCTTAAGGCTTTTGATTGGAATACGACCATTGCTTCTGAATATCAGAGAGAATCTGGCCCTCAGGGGCTGAGCGTTTGCTGAAGGGCTTTGTTGGGACCAAATGTCTCACTCATGACTGCATCCTTGGGGAGTGTCGTATGGCAGCTCTTTTATTGATCTTCTCTGCTTTTGGTTACTTTAAGCTGTGGATTAGGTAATTGAACAAAAAAAAAAAAAAAAAAAACCAAAAACCCAGAAAAAGCAGAATGTAAAAAGCTTTAAAACATGCCCCAGCGTTTTAAAGCTGCGGCTGGAGCATAGATGTCCCTGCCAGCGGTTCCCTCTGCCCATCCCATGGCTTGTAGCACCCAGGAACTCCCTCCCTGCAGCCGGAGTGCTGCCCTTCCAGCTTCTCCCGCTGCCAGCCGCCAGAGTCCTGCCAGCCTCACTGTTACCTGTTGCTGTGTTTAGTTATGGGTGGCATACTTATTAATGGGAAAAACACTTATTAATGGATGTGCACAGCAAGGATGTGCTGAGATACGTGGTGTGGCCTCCCCACCCCACCCTTGGATGTGAGAGCCTCAGCTTGTTGATGGTTGTGTTACTGCTATGCTGCATGTGGAAATGGTGGGTGTATTCTGGGGGGGTGCAGGATCCTGCCTTGAAGTTGATGGATCCTTTTATTTCCAGAAATGAAGAGAAAACCTGGAAGTGTTTGAGCAGAAGCTGCATGTTATCCCTATGAGTTTTATGACTAAAGAGAAACAGAGCCTGGGGGCCCCAGCATCTCTGTGGTCAGCTGGTTTGGTCCCTTCAGAAAGCCAAATGTGTGGGGGGGGGGAAAAAAAACCCCAACTCTTCAATCTCACACTCATGTGACCTCTTGGAAAGGTGTCTTGAATTAAACCCACTCCTTGGCAGCAGAACCTGGAGAACCCTGAGCAGCTCTGCAGTAATGTGGCAGCAGTTTCCAGGCTGGCCCGGGGCAGTCCAGATTTTGCCTTTGAAGCTAAAGAGCTCAGAAGTTAAAGGTGCATCTGCCCCCAGGGTATCTGCTGGAGTTGGTGGGGTTTGGATTCCTGCAGCTGGCCTTCTCCCCAGCTCTTTGCTAAAGGGGGAGCAATGGGGCTGGAGCTCGATGAGTGATCTCTGGTCTAGACAAGAGAACCTGACTGGGAGGCTGAGCTGCCACTGGGCTCTGTTCCTCTGTTTCTGTGGGAGCTCTGCTAAGCAGGGCTCTTGCCTGGAGCTGCCCTGGGAGCGTGGGTTAATGAGCTCGTACACCTGATGCCATGCACACTAATTGCCGTGATGTCTTTTGTTTCCTTTACCTTGTTCTCTGCTGCATCTGCTGCTGCGGTCTGTATCTCTGCTCCTGTCTGTCCCTGTATGAATGTCTCTCCTCTTCTGCCTTCCACTCCTGTTGCCCTCCAGACCACCGCCCGGCGGCCCAAGGTGAGCAGCTCCGGTCCAGGGGCACTGAGCATCCCCTGCGTGTTAAATGTGAACTTGATGAGCACTAACCCCAACGTGCGCTTTCTCTTGTCCTTCCCTCTCGTCGTACAGAGCCTGGAGGAGCTCACGGGAGCAATGTCCTCCCCTGGAACTTGTCTAAATCACTGGGGACAACCTGCCTGGGTGAAATGTCTATGGAAAAGTTGTGGTTTTAGCCAGAGCTCATCTAAGAGAGTGGGAGCATAAAAGCGGTGCAGTAGTGCCCAGCCCGGCTGGCGGAGCACGCTGCTTGGTGTCCCTGTTAATGTCACTGATTGCCATTTCCCGGCTTATGTGGGGTACTTTTGAGTGGGAGGTTGAGGTTGTCTGTTGGAGGAGAGAGGTGAGAGCCAAGAGGTGCCAGCCAGGACTGTATTGATTCCAGCTTAGGGAATCGCTCATGTTTCAAGGTCTGCCCCGAGCCAGCAGAACTTGCCTTAGCAAAGGTGCACATGGTTAGAAGAGAGCAAACCAGGGAGATAAATCATCAAAGAACTGTTCAATAGCAAAGCTATGGTTTGTAACTGGTGTGTTATTATTTTTTTCTCTTCTGTGAAGGGGTGCACTGCACGGAGGGTTTTATTTTCACTGGCACGTACAAGAAATTCAAACCGGGGCAGCGATGGATTCATTCATTCCCAGGGCAACTGGGATTCCAGCTGCCGGGCATCTGGCTTTTTTCACCTCATAAAACCTTCTTGTTAACTGTCTTTTTGGCAGTGTAGGGCCAGAGCCCAGCCTCAGATAAGACCTGATGGAGGTGGGGGGAAAGTGTGACAGAAGTATATGAGCACAATGTGAGGAGAAGAGTCCACCACTACTTCTGCAGGTTAAAATTTCCTCTAAAACGTCTCCCTCCACAACCCTTGAGACACGGCAGGGATTTTGCTGGGGGTCCATGTGATTCATTTGCGGTGAGGCAGAGAAGTGAGCTCAAGGTAAGCAGCTTTTGTATGCTGGTGTGGATTTTAAGCCAGTTTTTAGTCCCAGCTGGAACCTTACCCTTTACAAGGCCATGTCTTGGAGACCTCTCAGCAGATCATGTTTGAATGATATTATTCTATGCAACTTATGCTGGAGAGAAGCCGTGAGTGGATGTCCTATGTGACCTCCTCCTACTCCTTTGGCCTCACAGCTGTGTGGGGCAGGAATTAGATGAGGTTGAAGACACCCTTGCATCTGTGTTGAGATCAGAGCTGTTGCCCATAACGGCCAGCTGCTCTGGCACTCTGCAGCGTTGAGAGCCCTTCTCAAGCCGTTGTGTCCTATTTTGATTGGGCTCACAAATGTGAGTCATCTTGCAGGGCGCTTTCTCTGGCAGCTGGGAATGGATTTTCAATGGGAACCGTTAAGTGAAGGTTGTCCAGTAGCTGTGCAGAGGCCTCTAGGAGATGCCGCACTGCATTTTGGCCCTTTCTGGAAGAAAGTACGTCCCTTGGACCTTCCCTGACCCTGACTGCCAACCCCAAGTTGTGGGTCACCAAAGTTTTTCTAATTCTTCTGGTGTGATGAGCAGTGGAACCACACCAGGTGTGTCCCTGGCAATGCTGCTCTGTCTCCACAGTTTTTTTTTATCCCCAAAGCAGCAGGAACAAGAACAACATCCTTGTTTTGAGCACTGTGTTTCTTGAAGATAGTGTGTGAGTGTCATAGTGCTGTGAAGACTGTTTCCTAGGTCGGGGCTTGCACCGAGTAGGGAGTCAAGTCAATCTTGAGGAGTAAAATAAAGTCAGGAAATTAATGTACAAATCACTAGATGGTACAGAGATAAGTACTCCAGAAATACAGGTCCGTGAGGAGAGCAACAGAAGTTTCTGATGGACCTGGTGCTTTCCTTCAGATATCAGCTTCCCTTGGTCTTGTCACCTTGTCCATGGTCAGTCTCACTGCTGGATCCCCAGCCAGCAATTAACAGCCCTGTAAGCAGTGATGAAACCGCTCTCTGCTGCTCTGGTTTCTCCAGACTCCACTGATTTTCTCTGGATTCTGGTGAACTCTTGCTACTTTTTCATTTTCTCCTTCCATTCCCCTAAAATGTAATGCTTTGTTCCCCCTAGCGGGGGTAGTTGCAGACAGAAGGTGCAGACTCGGACACAGCACGTCCCCAACAAGCTGCTGGTGGCAGTGGCACATGTGCTTGGGTATGCGGGTACAGCAGCACTTGCCTCAGGCTCCTGCAAATACTGAGCAGATGTGTCCTGTTGTGTTTCCAGATGTGGAGGATGGACAGGGGCAAAACCTTCCCTGCTCCCATCTCGGTGTACTTTGAGGTTTTGCTGTCTTGTCCTCTGGAGCTGGAACATCAAAATGTCTGAGCAATCTCTGCAAACACCGCTGAGGGACCTTTGATAGTCCCTGCTCTGATCCCTCCGAAGCACTCACTTGCTAGGCAGGGTCTGCCTGTGTGTCCTGGGACTTTGGGGTGTGACTAGCCTTACCATGAAGAGCAAGGAGATGGGTCTGTACCTGCAGCAGCAGCGTAGATAGATGTTGTAGGGCGAGGAAATAAATGTGACATGGTTTGTAGGGGGAGGCAATCTTTTATTGTCCCTTCTGCAGGAGGGAGGAGACGGACTCCTGTTTCTGGCCTAAAGCAAAACTTGTGTGCTCAAAAAAAAGTTTCTTTAAAAAAAAGTTTCTTTAACTATTTCAGTGGTGTAATAACATTTTACTTCTTCCTTCAACAACTGATGATCTGTGAATTTGGGCCGAACCAGACTCCTCCTGGAGCAGCGTAAGATCACAGCATTCGTGTTTCCAGGGAGTCTCTGCAGCAGTACTGGTCCCCAGCACACCGCAGGTCTGGGTACAGCGAGGCTGCAGATATGCTCTCACCTGCCCGAGCTGTTTCGCTGTTGATGTCCCCTCTGTCACTGTGCTCTGGGTTTCACCTGTGCTGGAAATACACAGCCACTGGTAAACACTGGCTGACCCGGAGGAACACCTTGCTGAAAGAAAAGCAGAGCTGAAGTGGTGAAGGGAGGTGGACTGGTTGTGGAAGCATCACCTCCCTTGAAACCTACTCACCTGACTTTCTCCCTGACCATCTTGTTTTGCAGCCCACCCGGACCCCCAATTCTGCAGCATCCAGTGGCACAGCTGGGCCCTCGGGCTCAGCCTCTGCCTCTGGTGGGGAGATGAGCAGCAGCGAGCCCAGCACGCCTGCTCAGACTCCGCTGGTGGCCCCCGTTATTCCATCTCCCTCCTTGACTTCTCCAGTGGCACCTCCGGTTCCCTCACCCACAAAGGTAAGCTGTGGCCAAGATAAACTGTGGGCTCTGCTGGTGTGGAGGGTGGTAGCTCCTAAGGGGAGGAAGAGAGAAAACCTGACACCAGTATTGGTAGGAGTAGGATGAGGAAAAGGGGAGGAGCAAGAGGTCCTCTGGTGGGTCCTGGTGGAGGTCACTGCGCAGGCCTTGCAAGAGTCTTGCTGGGTTTGGGCACCATGATCTGTGGGAGGAACAGAGCAGCCAGGTGGCTGGGGGACAGAGAGGAGCGTTTACAGCTCGGTGGGGAGTTAACCAAGGACAAATGCAGAGACCGACACACCAAAGCTGGAAGGACACTTCCAAAGAGAAGAGTGCCATAGCTTAACTCAGTTCTCAATGCACGTTCTTCCTTCCCGGGTCCCCATGGGATAAAGTGGCATCAGAGCAGTTTGGCAGGTAAATGTGCTGGGGGTCGAGGCTCTGAGTTGGAGCTTGAACCCACCTGTGAGGGGATGGCTCAACCACATTAAATCCAGAAGAGGACTTGAACACTTCCCGCTCCACCCACTGGTGTTGGATTAGTGGAGCAGGGGGACCAGCAGTAGATGCACTTTGGGAACATTCCTGCCTTCAGATACAAAGACCAGGTTAGAGAGGTCTAGTATTTCCCAAAGGTGGGTTTATATAATTAATAATTATATCAGCATAGCTATTCCATTTTTGACTTTTAAAATATTTTTTTTCATTACTTCCATCCTGCTTTGTATTAATTAGTTCAAATTAGAGCTTGTGAAAGATTTGGGGCATAAGGGCAAAGAATTAATAGCATGAGAGGACAAAGAGCTCACTCTGAGGTTGTGGATTGAGGGAAAGGCTGGAAAAGCCACTGCCTGGTGGGAAGAAGTGATGTCCCCGCTCCCCTGCGCTGCTCAGGAGGACTCTGGTGACGGGTTAATGTCATGGATAATAAAAACTGTTCTTTGTTGAACAGAGAAGCAGCAGAGGAGAAATCTCTGTTGTTTTTCTCTGCTGTTCGACATCACGTAGGATTTTTATTTATTTATTTATTTATTTAACAAACCTGTTCCTTCATGTCACCCAGCTTTGTGATTTTTAAGCTGTAGTCCTGAGGCTGCTTTAACCCTGTGTTACAGCCAGAAGAAGGGATTCGCATCCCCTTCTCCTGCCCTTGCTCACAGCCCTGTGCCCCAGGTATTACTGCGCTGGCATCAGCGTTTTTCTGGCCGTGTGAGCTGATCTGGCTGAAATAGAACCAGCAAATACAGGATCAATTTTCCCAAGTGGGGGCTCACGGGGGAGGGGGTTACATGGCTGCTGCTCTGGGATCAAGTGAGGGCTGGTGAAGAAGCACAAGGCCATCTCTAGGGGTGGCTGCCTGAGCTATTCCACTTAATGACTGAATTGCCACTGCTCCAGGCAGCTGCCCTACTCTTTACAAGGGCTGTCGCAGCAGCTGAGCATGCTGCAAGTGAGGGAAAGTGGGACTGTAAAGTCCAGGTACTGGGGGCAGCCTGGGGTCTGTTGTACAGCACCAACACTACAGAATTTA
>VXBJ01003389.1:266797-289076 GCA_013400055.1 Nycticryphes semicollaris
AACACTACAGAATTTAAAAAAAAAAAAAAAAAAAGAAGGGACCTCGGGTGGTATTGGGGTTTTCTTCAAACAGCCTGGGCTTTCCTCAAAGGTGTGCAGTGACAGGGAACAGGGCGACAGGAGCAAGTGGCAGCAGAGAACGTTCTGGTTGGGGTTAGAGAGGAGTTCTCAGGGTGAGAGTGGGCAAATACTGGGATGGGTCTAGAGTGGCTGAGGGACCTGGTCCTTGGAGACAGACAGAGCTTGACTGGATGAGGCTCCTGATCTACTCAGCACAGCTCTGAGCAAAGAGGTGGGCCAGAGACCTCCAGACACCTCTCCCACCCTCAGTTGTTCTCTGATTCTGTAAAACACGAGTGTACTCTAGGTGTATGATTTGTGTTTGAGACAGGCCAGTGTAACTGAAGATGTTCTCTGTCTCCAGAACAGCTCGGCAGTACCTCGTTGTCTCCATGAAGGCCAGGTGACCGCTGCCCCGAGGCTCTGGTGTGATGAGTGTGCATGTAGAAACCGCCCTGTCAGCTCCCTAATGGGGAGCTGAGGGCTTTGCCTTCACCTCACTCACTCTCCAGTAACAGTTCACGCCTGGCTGTGCAATACCTGGGTGACTTTGTGCCACTCCAGTGGTGTTTCCCTGCCTGCGGGGGCAGTTCTGCAGTCACAGCTTTGCTGTTTAGAAACACAGGTGCCAACCTCACCTGTGTTTGAAGGCGAGTCAGGTGTGCTTTTTTCCCCTCGGGATGCAAGAGGCTCCTGAAAGGGGGCACCCTTACAGGTGGAGGGGTGGGAATGTGACCCCTGAGGGGGTTGTGTTTTGCATCTTGTTGGAAATCTCAAGCCTGTGTCCCTCTTCCGCCCGTCAGCTTTTTCTGCAGCCACGGTTGGCTTTGGTCTCTCTTGGGGATTGCACCAAGTCGGGAGTCAAGTCAATCTTGAGGAGTAAAATAAAGTCAGGAAATTAATGTACAGATCACTAGATGGTACAGAGATAAGTGCTCCAGAAATACAAGTCCATGAGGAGAGCAACAGAAGTTTCTGATGGACCTGGTGCTTTCCTTCAGATATCAGTTTCCCTTGGTCTTGTCACCTTGGTCCATGGTCAGCCAGCAGGTCTCAGCTGCAGGGCTGCGTCACCGTGCAGCCCTCCCTAGGTCAGTGCCTACTGGTGTTGGTGTCCTCCTTAAGTGGTACCTTCTCCAGCAGGTAAAGCTGGTTTCACTACGATGCCCAACTAGCACAGCTCACATGCACTTAGAGCAGAAGGGGGTGAGTTCGGAGGGGCGCTGGGCAGCTAGTGGCGCTGCAGGAATGGCCTGAGGCACCCGCCTCTGTGCAAGCAATGGGCTAGAAAAGCCTTAGAAAAGGTCTTGGGGTGCCCCTGTGAGCTGATCGGGGGTGCACAGCAGAGACCATTTCAGGATCTGGTCTGCCCAGGCAGGAGGATTCCCAGGTTTTAGGCTGGTACCTGGTTCTCCCTTGAAGAGCTGCACCGGATCTGACACATGGTGGGTTACAATGTGCACTGCACCCCCAGGTAGGGGCCATGGAGGAGGCACCCCCCAACTCCCTACAAGCGTTTGCTGTGCTCTGTGGGGGTTGGTATGGGGAGAGGATGAAAGGGGATCATTGAGGTGTACTCTACGTGTGTGTGTGTGTGTGTGTGTGTGAGAGCATGTTTCTTGAATTACACGCTAATAACTAAACCTACTGGCTGCTACAAGCCTGTACTGTTGTGCATGTTGTTTTGGTAGAACCTTTCTCGAAGATCTAATTCTGTTCATGAAAAGGTGTTTCTTGCATGCCATTGCTTATTGAAGGGTGAACTTGGACGTGTTCAGTGGTGGTGGTGGGAGTTTTGGTTTTGCTTTTTAAAAAGATTTAGGCATCCATAGACCTCACTGAAGTCAAAAGTGAGGTGCTCAGGACCTCCTGCCTGCCAAAAAGGTTTTGTCAGTATTTGTGTGTCAAGGAACCACATGTTGTATGTGTAGTAAAAATCCACAGATTAAAACGACAGAGAGACTCTGGAGCTGCAAGTGTAAAGTGATGCATTCTTCTAAAACTAGTAACGATGCCAAAATACCGGCTAATACTGATGATGGGTCAGGTTCTGTGTGTGTTAAATCAATGTATTTGGAGCTCTCTCCAAAGGATGTTGCTTTTCCTTTTGGTAATTCTTGGTTTGATGTTGTAGGAGGAGGAAAATTTGCGTTCTCAAGTCAGGGACCTAGAGGAGAAATTGGAGACTCTGAAGATAAAGCGAAATGAAGACAAAGCAAAGCTTAAAGAGCTTGAGAAGTACAAGATCCAGCTGGAGCAGGTGCAAGAATGGAAGAGCAAAATGCAAGAACAACAGGCTGATCTCCAGAAACGTTTAAAGGAGGCCAAAAAGGTGAGCACCCCTGGGGAGCTGGGCGGCTCCAGCATTGGGGCTTGCACTGGGAGGTGTGATTTCAGGACTAATTCTACTGCTGAAAATGTGTGGGTTTGGTTTGTTTGGTGTTTTTGTGGGTTTTTAGGTTGTGATTATTTTGTTTGTTTGTTTGTTTTTTTAATAAAATACCAGCTAGGCTTAAACTGTGCTATCACGATTCCTGACTTCTGAATACATGCCAGGTCCTAAAGTGGCCTCTGACCCAACATATCGCTGTTCTCTCCAATGTAAATATTGATTCAGATAATGAGCTGCCAGTGCAAATCCCAGATACAGTCAGAGAGTATGTTGTGTGTTTAATACATCGTGTGAGCGTGGGTGCCAACTGTGTCTGGTCCATCATGCCAGTAGCACATGCAACTTGTCCTAGAGATGACGTCCCGGCTTCATTCTTTAACCACACTAGATGTCAGGGCAGACAGAGCCTTTGGATAGACTTTGCACGGTCCTGCAAGGGTACCAGAGATGATGTACGTCCTGGGATTTACTTTGCTTTTTGCTGTCTGCCAGCCCCATCTGTCAGATAGCCTGGACTTTGAGGCAGGAACATTGGATCTACCAGTCGATTCCTCTACCAGTGCACGTTTGTCTTGTGCAGGATATGATAAGTTGTTATTAGAGGTGGTTTCCTGTAATAAATGGGGATGAAGACTGTGATAATTAAGGAGCAAGTTGCACATCCCAATGTGTAGGATGGGTGTCCGAGTGTGGCAGCAGCCATGTTTCTCTGGTTTAATCTGCTGTTGCAGGTCTACCAGTGGGAGGGGCACCATTCAAATCCCAAACCTGCTGATAAACTGCCATTCCCACCTTTAAAAGCTTAAGTAAAATTCCTGGGCATCTTGCAGCTGACTTCAAAAATCAGTGGATTCCAGCAACTTTAAGAGCATTGCCTTGTATTGAGGTTTCTGATCCAGCTGGAAGAGCCAGCCCCCCTGGGAAGAGCCTCACTGGTGATGCTCTGGGATCTGATCATCTCTCTGTGTGTTCATCTGTCATCTCTGGTGGCTTACTGGAGGGGTCCTGATCCTGACTTTCTAATGTAGACTTTAATTTGTTAAAACTCATCTCCTTTTAGCTAAACTAATACATTTTGAGCACCTGCCCTGCAGGGCTGCTTGGTATGAGTCAATGCCAGCGAGAGCACAGCAAGAGGACTTTGGAGATAATAAATCTAAGTGTCAGTTGTTATCACCAACACGTCTGCTGAGGCTGCTCTGCTGTTGCTGAGCCTTGGAGCCTTGGGGTGTCATTTGAAAAGTCTGCTTCAGGTTGGTGATTTCCCTCTTCCCCTTCTCCCCAAGGACAGGTTACCTGCTCTTCACATCTGGGCCTGCTGCTCCCGGGCAGACACCAGGACCTGGCCATGCTGGCAAAGGAGCTTTTGCTTCTCTCTGCCCTGGTTTTCCAGGGTGGATTTTTTGGTTTGGTTCCCCAATGATTTATTTGACTGCCTGCTCCAGTAAAAGCCTGCATATTTCCCGTCTTCATATCTGCCTTTCCTCATCTGCGGATCATTTTTTTGCTGGGCTCTTTTGTGGATGGGAGAAGGTGTGAGCCCAGATAAGATGTTGTTGATTGGACTTGATCCTCCTGTGAGAGAACCATGAAAGACATAATTGTCCGAGGCTTGTTGTTTGTGAGATGGGACTCTCCATCCTTGGCCTTAGACTTCCAGGCTCTTCTCACCTGTATGTGCTTGTCCACAGGAAGCCAAAGATGCCTTGGAAGCCAAGGAACGCTATATGGAGGAGATGGCAGACACCGCCGATGCGATTGAAATGGCAACCCTGGACAAGGAGATGGCAGAAGAGCGAGCAGAGTCCCTGCAACAGGAGGTGGACTCCCTGAAAGAGAAAGTGGAATATCTCACAATGGACCTTGAGATCCTGAAGCATGAAATTGAAGAGAAAGGTGGGAAGGGGTCAGCTTTCAAGTGGTCTCAGCCTGGGTCCCACTGCATATGGGGGCTTCTTACTGGGGAGCAGAGTGCTTGACTGTTTTTGAGCAGCGGTGGCTCCTCTCTGCCATTTGCAATGGGGCCTCTGGCAGCTGCTGGGGCTTTCTGCTGTGGTTGGCAGGCACACGTACTACCCTCACCCATGGGCAGGTCAGCTCAGCTTTGTCTTAACTTGGCTCCCAACCTTACTGAGAAGGCAGAGATGAAGTTGCTGCACTTCTGTGTCTGGGGACAAGTGTTCCTGTCCTGGGCTTAGAGGAGCTCAGGCTTAGTTTTAATGCTTGTCATTTTCCCTGAGGACAGTGGATGCCACCCCAAAAAGGTGTTTGACTGGGACAGACTTTATGTGGGAGGTAACACAACTGCTTTTGTCGCTCACTGGTCCAATCTCCTGGCTTTGCATTGAGCACAGCTTCAAAACCAGTGCATTACCCTTGTTTTGGTTCCCCTGGGGCCTTTTAGCTCTTGCTATTCAAGGTGAGCTTTAAAAATTACACACAGCAAAAAATGAGCCAGCCATTAAACATCTATAATATTGGAATTCACCTGAAAAAAAAAAGAAATCTGTAGAAGCAGCAGATGATCAGGCAGGCAGGCTGAGTGGTGTGACAGAAAGATAGACATGTCAAGGGACACAGAAAAACATGGGGAGGAAAAGAATAGTCTGCAGGGAGATGTGGAAATTACCAAGACAAGCAAGGTCTTTGTTTTGAGTTTGCTTTTGCAGAATTATGAGGGCTGGGAGGGTTGAGAGCTGAGACCACTCAGGGTATCCAGTGATGTGTTGCTCTGCCATAGCCCAGCCGCTGCTTGGGTGCAGTCTGTGAGCTGGCAGAGTGGTTCCTCATCTGCACTGTCTGGTTTTAGTGCCATCGGAGAAATCTCTCAGCCTACGAGCACCGGTGTTATGCACCAGGCTTCAGTTTTGCTCTGTTGCAGGAGAGGAACTGATGTGTTTCCCCTTGGTGTGACACTTACTGGTGTTTGTAATGACAGCGTTGAGGGAAGCAGATCCGTTTAGCAGCTGCTGGTTTTGCACAAGCAGAATAATGCCTCCCTTCTACTGCAGGCTCAGACGGAGCAGCATCCAGTTACCAAGTGAAACAGCTGGAAGAGCAAAACGCGAGACTCAAGGAAGCTCTTGTAAGGTAGGAGACCACTTGTGATCCCCAAAGGCTGGGGTGCTGCTGCTGAAGTTCCTTCCTGTGACAGCCCATGCTGTCTTGGTTTAATAAGAGCTTGTGTCAGAGCACTGATCCAAATACTTCTATTCCAGAGTAGCTGATGTAACACTTTCTAGCTGGTCTTGAGTTGTTTCTGAGCTCTAGTGCTCCTGTAAGCATGCAACACAAAAGGGCGAATCTCTTATCACTGGAGACCAATGTAGATCAGGAGAAAATCAAGCACTTCAGAAAGCTTCTGTATCTCAGTTCTCTGTGTTAATGCAGTGCTCTGCTTCTGCAGCACAGATGCAGGTTTATTCAAGGAACCTATTCAGGCCAGTTCCCCCAGATACCTCCAGCGCAGGTCCTGCTTCAGGTTTCTTGAGCTCACTCTGCACTGGGACCTGGTTGTTGCCTTTCCCCAGGCAAGCCCATCTGCCAGGGCTTGGGGCTTTTCTTTCTGGAAGCCACACGTGTTTTAGCTTAGAGGTTCAGATGGGGTTCCTCTGGTAAGCACAGCACTGCTCACTGTCCCACCTCACTCCTCCCGTGTGGCTGTGGGTCAGTGTGTGCAGGGTGCTGTGTCACCCTTGGTGCAGAGAACAGCCTGTGCTTAAAGACAGTTATTCCTGTAGACCAGGAACAGGTAGAGGAGGTGGAAGCATCCTCTCCTGATAGGAAACAAAAGAAACTGCCTTGCAAGGACTTCCAAACCAGTGCATGTTTGGGGTGGGAGGTATAAAAAAAAAAAAGTCCAAGCCTGGGCAGAGGTGTTAGCAGAGCTGTTCACACAGGAGCCTCAATATAGACATAAGCAAAGCTCTGTTCTCTGTGCATGACAAAATGCCTTTCCTTGCTGGTGCTTTGTCTTTTTTCTTTTTTTCTGCTGCTGACCTTCTCTTTTACACTGTGAAAGGCTGTGAATGTGACTTATTTTTCTTTGTTCACCGGGTTCTTCCTTTCTCTGCTTCAGCCTGTCGCGTTTACAGCTATTCTTTCCCGCCTGTCTCACTTGTGTTCTCTGTTGTCCATTTTTTCAACATTCTTCTGTTTTGTCCCCTATCACTTCTTTCAAAGGAAGGTGCTGTCTCAGGCACTGATTCACCCCTGTCCCTTGCTGCTAATGAGGTGTTCTCTAGGGACACTGCTCATGTCCTCACCAGGGAGGGGCTGCCAGAGCCTCCAAAGAAGCTCTGCTCATGCTGCTGATGGACAGCCAGTACCAGCAAGGGCATGGGGTCTGGACTCTGCTGGTGCCCACCAAGAGCAATGACTGGGAAGGGAACAGCTTCTCTTGCTCTGGTACTGGGCCTCTGCTGGGCTTGTGATGGGTCTGATTGCTCTCTCAAAGGATGCGGGATTTGTCTGCATCAGAGAAGCAGGAACATGTGAAGCTTCAGAAGCAAATGGAGAAGAAAAACACAGAGCTGGAGTCCCTGCGTCAGCAGAGGGAGAAGCTTCAGGAGGAGGTGAAACAGGCAGAGAAAACGGTTGATGAGCTGAAGGAGCAGGTGAGTCCACTGGGGGAAGGATAGGTGGGGAGGGGAAGTTTGGGGCGTTGACCAACCGCTGTCAGGCAAGCTTGGGCCACCTCCTGGCACGGAGCACGTTGTCAGTTGCTCTTGGAGGGCCACGTTCAGTGATACATCTTCAGGGACTAATACTTCTGGGTTCCTGTGCAAAAGCAAACCCTGTTCCAGCAGCGGAACTGTGCTGAGCTCTTCTTGGCTGCAGGCTGGCTCTTGAACGTAGGACATGGATGGTATGTCCTGCTTTCCAGAGCTGGTCTGTGATTGCTGTTTGCTCAGTGCTGAGCCATTGCATCTTCCAAGAGGCTTGTTCCTGGCCAGGCTAAGACATCAGGCTGCAGGTGTGGGCAGCCGTTAGGAAGCCCTCGGGAGGGATCTACATGCACTGCAGAGCAACCTGTGCAATTCCCCATAACTGCTGTTCTGGAAGGATGCTGGCCTCACACACTTTGGGTGTTAGCCTGAGCTATGTAGAAGGTGGGCTGCTAGCAGAGGTGATGCTTCTTAATGCAAAATGCTTATTCCTCCATTAGTACCGTAAGCGTATAACCACTCACCTGGGGGCCCTCAGAGGGGGACAGAGAGCTTGGAAAGCACTGTCACCAGTCTGGGAAGGTTCAACCTGAAGGTCAGCAACATTTATGCTGACCTGAAACTGTTCAGCCTTGTGCCCTGAGGCTACAGCTAAGGAGTCAGTAGCAACTCTTAAGATCCAAAGTCAAGCTTCTCTTTTCATGTGCTTTTCCTTCTGGGGCTGCTGGCTGTTCTGGTTTGAGCTGTTTGCTCACCTGAAGGGTGCTGTTCTTCTCTGCTGTCAGGAGGGAGCTTATGCACTGTCTGACAACCCCCAGCTCAGGATGGGGAGATGAATTCATCAGCCATGTCCCACATCTTGCCAGACTGATCCCACGGTGATATAAAAGGACTTTTGAGCTGCTTGTTGCAGCGTGTTGAGCTCCAGGTTGGAGTGCAGTGTGGCATGTGCTTGCAGGTGGATGCTGCTTTAGGTGCTGAAGAGATGGTGGAGACTCTAACAGAGAGAAACTTAGACCTGGAGGAGAAGGTCCGGGAACTGCGTGAGACTGTTGGGGACCTGGTAAGATGGACTCCTCTGGAGTAAGGGCTGGTACAGGAAGGCTTGCACCGCTTCCTGGTGATGTGAGGGGCTGGTTCAGCAGCGCCAGAGGGGACTGGGGAACCTCTCTACAAACATTGCACTCGGTGCTGCTTCCAAGTGATGCACCCTTCTGCTCTGCACAATAATGCCCCTAATGCCCCTCTGTTCTGAAAATGCCCCACTGCCCTCGATTGCTCAGCTGTGGTGTAACTTTGTCCCATGCTGCCTCCTCCTTGCCAGGAAGCCATGAATGAGATGAATGACGAGCTGCAGGAAAATGCCCGGGAGACAGAGCTGGAGTTACGGGAGCAGCTGGATATGGCGACAGCGCGTGTCCGTGAGGCAGAGAAGCGTGTGGAGGCTGCACAGGAGACTGTGGCTGACTACCAGCAGACCATCAAAAAATACAGAGAGCTTACTGCACACCTTCAGGTGCGACGTTTGGTGTCCCCTGCGTGGCAGCAGGACACTTCTTGCTGGAGCTATGCTTCTCTGGAGGCCCACCTCAGTGACAGAGGAGGTGGGCAGGGGTGGCACACTGCCTCCTGCTCTTGTGGGAGATAGGCAGAACACAGATGGCTGATGCTTGGAGACTGGGCTCCTGACTGAGCTTCCCTGAGGACCTCCAGCAGTGCCAGACCTGCACGTGCTTCTTATGACCTCTGACAACCCTGCTTGTCCTTCTGCCTGTATCCAGATGAGGCTCGCTGGCAGAGCCCCCGCTGAAGTCAGCACTGCAAAATACTTCTGAACACATGGCTGTTTCAGCCCTTTACTGCCCTGTGCTGCTTGTGCTCCAGGCTTGGGAACAAAGTTCTGGAAGAGACAGAATAGGATGGGGTTGTTCCAGCACTGGGCTTAATCTCCTGGGCTTTGCTGGCAGCGAGAGGAGACGGATAATAGATCTGTGTAGATTCCTTGGCTTTAATCCAGAGTGTGGTCAGCCAAGTGTTTGGAAAGTGCTTGCATTCCTCGTCCTTACTTGCATGCACCATTGTGGCGTGTTGCACAATGAGACTCCGGTGCTCCCCCCACCATCCCTGAGGAAGGGGATTACTGGTCTCCTCTGTGCTGTTTTTTCTGTATGTCTCATCGCAGTTTCTTTCCGTGCTCAGGACGTGAACCGAGAACTCATGAGTCAGCAAGAAGCATCTGCTGAGAAACAGCAGCAGCCTCCTCCTGAGATGTTTGACTTCAAGATTAAATTTGCAGAGACGAAAGCCCACGCTAAGGTAGGGCCAGCACGAGAGCTGGGCACAGCGTGTGTGACCTGAACGGGGTACATTCGTTCCCATGTGCGAGGCTCTTCAAGCAGAGGCACCGAGGCATGGCAGTATGGTGTTCCCCACACGGTGGAGCTGACCCTGGGATATGGCTCTCAGAGTTGGCCCGTGTTGCTCATGCCAGCCCTGGAAACAGGCTGAGGCGACTGTCGGGATGTTTCTTTCTCCCAAGAGAAACATCAAAGTTCAAATGCTGATGTGGAAAAAAGGGATGCTTTCTTGTGAAAGAGCGTGCTCCAAGCTGACAATGTAAGCATTGTTTTTATCACTCTGTGAATGCTGGCTGGAAAGAAAGAATGCTTGTGAGCACAGATACATGGTGTACTCCGTACACGGGGTTGGACCAGAGTCTGGACCAGTCCCTGGGGACATCTGCAGAACGCTGGTTGTTCATAATGAGAAATGTTTCTTGTGGCAGCTAGGGAGTGAGGTGTTAACTGTGTCCCTGCAGGAAAGAGGTTCTGACTTCTTACAGTACTGGGATGCACTGGTGTGGGGAGGGGACTGAGCCTTGACCATGTCTGACCGTGACCTGTCTCCTGCAGGCCATCGAGATGGAGCTGCGCCAAATGGAGGTGCAGCAGGCCAACCGGCACGTCTCCCTCCTCACCTCCTTCATGCCCGACAGCTTCCTGCGCCACGGAGGGGATCATGACTGCATCCTGGTGCTACTGCTCATCCCTCGGCTCATCTGCAAGGTGGGATGGGTGCCTCAGCTCCTGCTTGCCTCAGGGAGTTAGGCCTTGACAAGAGCTTGTGTTAATTCTCCCTTTGAAGCTTGGAGCTGGAGCTATCTCCTGAGCTGGAATGATGTGGCTTTGAGTGTCTTCTTCAAACCCTTTGCCATTTGGGCTAACCAGGAATCAGATGTGGCTCTGTCGGAAATACGTACTTTTTTTTCCTGTCCCAGTTGAATTTGGGATTTTGAGAGTTTATTTGCTTGAAAACTTTCAAAATTGTCTGGAAGGAGGAGGAAGCAGGAGTCCCTGCCCACAGCTGGTGGTAGGTCAGTGGATGGAGCACTCAGCTGTGGTACTGGTGGGTCAACCCTGCCAGTTTGGGCAGGGCAGGAGTGTGAACCGTGGTGTCTGGCAGCACTGACCAGGAGGCTGGTGTTCTGCTGTCCTGCTTACTCCCCCTCTGGACTGCAGGGGTCTTTCTTTTTAGGGGTGTGTGGGAGCATTCAGCTGATCTGTGGCTAAGCAGAACAGATCAGAGCAAGCACAGGAAGACTCTGAACGTTTGTCCTCTTCCCCAACAGGCTGAGCTGATCAGTAAACAGGCTCAGGAGAAGTTTGATCTGAATGAAAACTGCGCAGAGCGCACTGGCCTCAGGGGCGCTGCAGGAGAGCAGCTGAGCTTTGCTGCTGGGCTCGTCTATTCCCTGAGTCTCCTGCAGGCTACACTGCACAAATACGAACAGTGAGTATCCAGCCTTTCTCCTCACCCTTGATTCTGGAAGCACGAGGAGCTCTGCAGCTTTGCCAGTCAGGCCTGGTCCCTCTGGAATTAAAGATATTTTGGCAGCTAGGCTGGAATAAGGCTGAGGAATCCCATTTGTTGCCTTGTGATGGGGGTATTCACTTCTCTTGTAACTCCTTCCTTGTTTTCCTCCCAAGAAACGTGCAGGAATACAATAATCTAGCACATGTTGCTCGCTCTGCAGCTGTGGCTGTGTCTTGAGGCCAGAAGTAACTTTGCCACACTCATTTTTCCATTTGTCCCGCCAGGAGATGTATCGCAGTCTCTTGCTGAGCTTGATTGCCTCTAGGGTTTGCTCTGGGCCTCACACCTGGAAAGCAGGCTCTCTCCTGCAGTCCTGTGCCCTCTTCCATGAGTGGAGGATTTCACAGTGTGTCAGCCTGAAGGCTGGATCAGTGAGAGCTTGTTGCGGGGCAGGGCGCTGAGGAGCCAGGTCTTTTCTCAGAGACTGGAAATGCCTTCAGGCATCAAAGGAGCTGTGGCTGGGGAGGGTACTTTCCCTGAGGCTTGCTGGGCCTGTACCCAGGAAAGTAACCCAGTGTGAAACAGGACGCTGAAAGTTCCCTTTGCTCCGGCACCAGCGTGGCTGATGGATTTGTAGAGTGTCCTCCTGCCTCCAGCACTGGCTTTTGGCTTAGACTTGAGCTCTTCTCTTCCGGGGCTCCCTTTACTGTAGCTTTTGGGCAGCCTATCTTATGCCCTGGTTTTCTATAGATGTTTTGACCTTTGTTAACCACTCTCTAGTGACGGGGGCCCAGCTGGTGGTCCCAAGGCTTTCCAGTGGTCTGAATTTGGCACTCAGAAGCAAAGCCCTGTATCGATGCTATCTGGAGCATGTGCCTGTCCGAGCCCAGCTGACTGTGCCTGCATTCCCCTACCAGGGCCCTGAACAAATGCAGCGTGGAGGTGTATAAGAAGGTGGGGATGCTGTACCCCGAGATGAGTGTCCACGAACGCTCACTGGACTTCCTGATCGAGCTGCTGCACAAGGACCAGCTGGACGAGACGGTCAATGTGGAGCCGCTGACCAAAGCCATCAAGTACTACCAGGTGGGGCTGCGGAGCCAAGCCTGATGGGCTCTTGGCCACACTTGGGGTGTTTCTGGCCTGCAGGGTGGGGAGGTGGTGCAACTTCACCAGTGCTTGCCACAGCTGGAAATCATACCCTTGGATACGCCATTCCTGTGGCACATTGATAAGCTGTGAATAATAATCAGTAGCACTTCTCTTTGGATGTTTTTCACCTCTGGAGCACACAGGACTTGAGCCTGTGTGTGTGTGTCTCTCTCTCTCCCCAGGAGGACACAGGCAGAATGGATGTAGTTCTCCCATCCATGGTTTCTGTACCTCTGTGCTGCAGGTCAGGCTTCCTGACCATTTGAATTAAGGGCCACCAGCTCTTTCGGAGGGCAGTGTTCAGAGGGGATCTGGTGGGGGGACACTGCAAGAGTGTTCACTTCCAATTATAAATCAGGCTAAATCCTTAACATTTAGAGGGTTTTGTTATGTAATTCCTCGTTTGGTTGGTTTCCTTGCACGTGTGGAAACATTTGAAGGGTGCTGATCTTTGCTGATCTCTCTCCACCTAGCACCTGTACAGCATCCACCTGGCTGACCAGGCTGAAGACTGCACGATGCAGCTGGCTGACCACATCAAGGTGAAGTATGTTTTCTGCCTTTGACCTTTCTGCTCCCTGCTGAGATAATTTTGTGAGTTGAAGTCCCTCTTCTCCCCCTCTCTGCATTGCAGTCACTTTTCCCCAGCTCCCGCTGCCAGTGGTGGCACAGAGGTGATCTTAGAATCATAGAATTGTCTAGGTTGGAAGGGACCTTTGAGATCATGATGTGGGTTCCCAGGTCAGGGAAAAGGGAAGAAGATGTGGGACTATTTGCCCTGCAGACATCTGGGTAGATGCAGGGAGAGCGTGGAGAATGTAGTGTCTAAGAGGGAGTGTTATACTGCCCTGAGCTTCCGAGGGAAGTTTGGTGTCCTGTGCCCCACGGAGTAAAATAAAAGCTGACTGAATGCCTCAGCCTGTTTTCCTGCTCATGTAAATCCTGAAATTGTGTGCAGAGGGTCTGTCCTGAAAAGCCTGAGTCCAAATCCCCAGTTTGCCCTAAAGCAGCTCTTGACTGGTCTCTGCTTTGTCTTGAGCTGACAGTTGTCTCTGTGCTTCTCTCTGCAGTTCACCCAGAGTGCCTTGGACTGCATGGGGGTGGAGGTGTGCCGGCTCCGATCCTTCCTCCAGGTAAGACGTGCCCAGGCTGGTTGTGCTGGGTCTGGGTTCCCTTCACCGATGACCCCTCTGTCAGTTTTTCTGAGGTCCTTTCTCTGCACCCCAGGCTGGGCAGGAGGCGTCCGACCTCGCCATCCTCCTCAAGGACCTGGAGACCTCATGCAGTGACATCCGCCAGTTCTGCAAGAAGATCAGGCGCCGGATGCCTGGGACGGATGCTCCGGGTATCCCTGCGGCACTGGGCTTTGGGCAGCAGGTGAGCTGGGTGGAGGACCAAGGCATCCTACCACTGTCTGGCATGGGGCCGTCTTAGCCACATACTGGGAGCTGTGGGCTGTACTGGGCACACACACCAAATGCTGATAGATCACTGCTGTCCTTGCTGGCTCCAGAGAGGGAGCGTGCTGGTGTGCAGTGCACCACTTGAGGAACAGCAGCCCACTGCTCAGGCAGGGGAAAATGGGGCGAGCCGAGACGGAAATGGGTCTCTAGGCTTCATGTTTCTAATTGGGATGGAGACTTGGACTTCTTCAACTAGTCTTCTCCAGCCTTGAGTTTCTTTCTATCATTTTATCTATCTGTCTTATCTTCCTGTCATCCCATCTTCCTAGTGATGCTTCATAAGCAGTTTAAAATCTCAGTACCTTCACACTAGGGTGAGGTAAGTATTGTGCAGCCAGGAGCTTCCCCAACACCTTTCCCAACCATCCTGTTTCTGCCTGACTTTCAGGTGTCAGACACGCTCATGGACTGCCGCAAGCACCTGACGTGGGTGGTGGCCGTGCTGCAGGAGGTGGCCGCTGCTGGGGCGCAGATGATTGCTCCTTTGGCAGAGAACGAGGGGCTCCTGGCAGTGAAGCTGGAGGATCTGGCTTTCAAAGCGAGCGAGCAGGTGGGAAACCCCCTTCTTGACTGCCCCTGGTTCCCTGCTGCAGCGGAGTGAAGGCAGGACCTGTCGTCACTCCAGCGCTGCCTGTGAGCAGCTCTGGAGCCTTGAGGAGGCTGGGAACAAACTCCTGGCAGTATGGCCAAGGAATGCTAAAATGTGGAGGGCTTTGTTGTTCCTTGCTCTATGCTGTCCTTCCCTGCAGCTGGCCTTGCTCTGCCAAGGCAGCCGGGCTTCTCTTCCAAAGGGACTGTGGCTTCTCAAGGCCTGTGGCATGTTGTGAGGATTCGGGAGGGAGCTGTAATGGTGGCTGTGAGCTCAGTCCAAGGCCACCTGCCACTTTCTTCCCATCCTTTGCAGATCTATGGCACCCAGGGCATCAACCCCTACGAGTGTTTGCGTCAGTCCTGCAGCATCCTCATTGCAACCATGAACAAGATGGCCACGGCTATGCAAGAGGGAGAATACGACGCGGATAGGCCACAGACCAAGGTGGGCTTTGAACGTGGCAGGGATCTCGGGCTGAACTGGAACATCTGAGCCACTCTGTAATCTGCCACAGTCGTGCTGCTGACAGGAGACTGTCTTCTGGGTGTGATGGGGGGCGGACAGAGAGCTGCGAAGGTGCAGCAATTGCCTGAGGATTCAGAGAGGCCAGGAATGGTGCCCCTCTTGCCGCGTGGTTGGTTTCATCTGCAATTACTGGAATTACTCTTTAAATACCAATTTTGTATCTTTTTCCCTCTGTTGCAGCCCACCCCACCTGCTGACCTACGGGCAGCGGCTCTTCGGGCAGAGATCACTGATGCTGAGGGGCTGGGGCTTAAGCTGGAGGACAGGGAGACAGTCATCAAAGAACTGAAAAAGTCTCTTAAGATCAAGGTAAGCTGTTCTTCAGCTGACCTCTGTCCTCCTGGCTGGTTGGTGAAGAACTCTTTGGTGCTGTAGTGGTCACGTTCGTGCTCCAGGTGACTTGTTGCCTGTGAAACTGTCTCAAGTTCCAGCCAAACCTCCTCCTGGAATTATTATTCCACTTGTGAGGGAGGTGCCTCCTTGCCAGAGACTCTCCTGGCCTTTCCCTGACAATATTCTGGGATGGGGAGCGGTGGGGATGCGTGTGTGTGTCTGGGTACCAACCATATATGTGGGTAGGAGTTGTGATTTCTGGGCAGGCTCCCACCAGGTGTTGCAAAGAACTTTTCTTAGTGCCCACCAAGGGCTCTGGAGCTCTCTAATTTCTTTCCTGCTGCTCCCAGGGTGAGGAGCTCAGTGAAGCAAATGTGCGGCTCAGCCTCCTGGAGAAGAAACTGGACAGTGCATCCAAGGATGCAGATGACCGTGTGGAAAAGATACAGACAAAGCTGGATGAGACCCAGACACTGCTCAAAAAGAAAGAAAAGTAAGTGTGAGATGGGGCTGCTGTTGGAGGGTCCCTCATGAGGGCTGGACAGCTGGTGGTCCCTCAGCCTGGTTAGGAGGGCTTGTGGGTTAATGGAAGATCTGCAGGGGAGCCAGCACATTTTAATGCAGAGCATAGGCTGGTAGAGGGGTCCTGGGCAAGGTCCTGTTCAAATGTTCTTATGGAAAGGACCCTTGTCCTGGCGTGTTTTTACTACCATTGCTGTGTTCCAATTGTCTCTTGCCACACACGGTCTGTTGGTAGAGCGAACCTGTGGACAAGCAGGGGAGGTACAGCCTACAGAATAAAGGGAGGACTATCTTGCAGTCTAAAAGCTGGGCGAACCAGCTAAGGAATGTTGGGTTCAATGAGGATAAATACTTCCTTCGTGTGCTATACTGCAATCTACAGTGGAGGCTGGTGGGGCTCTTGCTCTTGGATCAGCAGATTTGTGCTTGAAGCTCAGCAGCACCAGTAGATGGGTGACAAAGCCAGGAGCTCTCAGGTCCTGGACTGCTTGTCTCTTTTCTTCTGAGAAACATCTCTGGCTACACCCGTGACTCTGTGTGCTCTTCCCAGGGAGTTTGAGGAGACCATGGATGCTCTTCAGGCAGATATTGACCAGCTGGAATCTGAGAAGGTGGAGCTGAAGCAGCGCTTGAACAACCAGTCAAAGCGAACCATCGAGGGCCTGCGCGGCGCTCCTGCCTCTGGAGTTGCCTCCATCGTGTCTGGCATTGCAGGAGGTGTGTAACCAGTATCCCTGGAACACTTGAATGGTTCTGCAGCTGGTGTGGGGTATTTTCAGACCAGAAAGGGACCCTGGGATGTTCTTCCAGGAGCTCTGCAAGAGGATGCCTTGCAGTGTCAATGTAAAGCCTGGCAGGGCTGGAGCTCGTGCTGCCAGGAGGAGTGAGCAACGCTTGGGAATGGTGCTCCAACAGAACGCTGCTCTGCCTGCTCAGCCTTCCTGCAGGGAGCCAGAGCCCCTTGTGTGGCTGCAGGGGCGATGGACGGAGGTGTTGGGGCTGTAATGATGATGGGGGAGCACAGAGAGCCTGCAGCTCCCCAGTGGTGTCCAGCAGCTCCATGCTTGGGTGGGGCAGGGCAGAGGTTGACACCTCTGTGGAGCCAGCGGGGGGTGTCCCTACAGCTGGCTTGGGGACCCTTGATGGCAGGGCACCTTGCTGTGGCTGCCGTGGGCTGATAAGTGCCAGTACCACCAGGTCCAACTTGTGGACTTGACCTCCAACAGGGATGCTCCCGTGGAGATGCAGTGGTCTGTGCCTGCCTGCTGGCATGTTCTTGTGCTGCAGGCAGCGCCTGCCTCCGCTGCCATGCCTCTCCAGGGCATGGACGGGCTGTTTGGGCTCTGCTGCTCTGACTATGGTTGGCTCAGAGAATGTGACTTGATTTCCTTGTGCCTCCTTGGCTCTCCTGAAGCCCAGCAGCAAGGGGTGGGATGGGTGCTTGCTGAGGTTGCAAGTCCTCTTGCTGTTTAGCAGGGCTGTTAGCACTTTCCTTGTGACTCTGGAGGAAATGTCCTACAAAAAATGCCTGGTGGCAGGAGCAGGTCTTTGGTGTCTTTGTCATGTAGCTCTGGCTGTAGGTCAGCATGACCTCCTGAACCGAGAGCTCAGGTGTCCTTTAGGACTGTGACCAGGGTGGCTGTAGAGCAGCCTGGCCCTCTGGCCCCAGCTTGGCAGTGATTTGGTGGGTTCAGGATCATGATCCTGGGCTGGGTAACACCTGAACGCAGCCTGGCTCCTGGAAGCAGCAGCTCCTGGCCTCCATGGAACTGCAGCATCTCCCTGAGTCACTGTGACCAGGAGCTCTGGCTCTCAGGGATGCTGACAGCATGTTCTCAGTCTCAAACAGTGTATGCAGCTCTGTGAGCACTGTGTCAGCACCAGCCTGCTCACGAGTGCTGCGTTTTGGTGGGGGAGGGGGAGAGGGAAGGGGAACTGAGGGCACACAGACCCCAACTTTTGGGGGTATAACGTGCACCAAGTGCAGCAGGGCAGTCTGGAGGAGCTGCTCCTCCACCCCTGCACAGGGAGGCCTGAATGGAGCACCCTGGAGCAGGTCAGCGTGGATCACTGTGCCTTCAGACCCACAGCAAGAGGTGGCTGTTGTGGGCTCTGGAGGAGCTGTGCTGTGGTGGATGCACATGTGTGTCCTGCTTGGGTTATTCACAGCCACGCACGTGGCTGGAGCTCACCAGATCCTGGCTGGACCCTGCAGCCACAGCACATGGAGTCCTACCTCAGCAGGGATGCTGGGACAGTTGCTGCTCCCAGAGTCAGGGGACAGGGGTTGGCACAGGACACAGCCATGGGTGACCAGAGCTCCTCTGGCCATGGCTCCTCTCAGCTTCAATCCTCAGCTTTAATTCTGCTTCTTCTTGTCTTTCCTCTGGCTCCTTTCCTTGTACTACAGAGGAACAACAGAGAGGTACAGTACTGCACCCCAGCATGCCAGTGCTCCCTGCCTCCTCCAGCCCCCAGAAGTGCATGCCAAGGGAGGACTGGTGTCCCAAGGCACCCAGCATGGCCCTGGGACAAGGCTTGGTTTGGGAGCAGGGGGAAGGATGCAGATCCTGCTCGAGGGCAGCACTTGTCTTGTGTGGCACAGGGGAGCTCGTGGCTGGTGCACTCCTGGGCAGCACCAGGAGTCCACGAAGGCAGTGATGAGCATGAAACCGCTATGGGTGCAGAGTGGTGTGATTTCTACAGTGGTGAGATGGGTCCCCGGAGTACCCAGAGTACAGCACAGCCTCACATCTTCAGGATGTGGGGCACTGGGAGGGCCTGGTGGCTGCAGAGGAGGCGTGGGAGGAGTGAGGTCCTGCCCCGGCCAGCTGGCGTCTTGACCTTGTCCATGGAAGCAGGACGGGAGGTGCCGCATGTTCGTGATGCTCTGTTGGTGCCTGGGTGCACACAGGCAGATGCTGCTTTCCCCCCCCAATGCTGCAGACACTTGTCCCTTTGCCGAGCCTGACCGCATGTCCTGTGCCACCGTAGCAGTCCTGCCCCGTGCTCACGTGTGACAGTTGCTCACTCAGCTGCTGTTCATTCCTGTCTGCAGGTGTCGGTGCCGGCCAGGTGACAGGAGGTGGCTCAGGACCTGTCCAGGTGAAGGACTCGCCTCTTCTTCTCCAGCAAATCGATGCCCTGCAGCTTTCCATCAAGCACCTCAAGAACGAGAACAACTTGCTGAAGGTGAGGTGTGGGGAGCTGCTTTGCCCTGTGGCGGGTTCCTGGGTGCCCAAAGCACCGAGCAGGTCCCAGGGCTCAGACGTGACTTACGCCTGGGGCGGGGGTCAAGCAGGGAGAAGAGGAGAAGGCAAGGTATGGGGTGACTGAGGGGAGCGAGGTGCCATCACACAGGGCAGGGCCATTGCCCCAGGGCTGGGCAGAGCAGCCTGAGGCTCCAGCTGTGATGGTGTGCTCCCTCCAGCGCTGCAGAGCAGCTCTGCCCTCCGCGCTGGGTGTTTCCTCAGTGCTGGGGTTTAAGTCCAGCCAGCAACTAGGATCATGCAGCCGTTCACTCCCTCCCCTCCCAGTAGGGCAGAGAGGGTGGTGGTGAGAATCCCAGCCTTGTGGGTTGAGATAAAGATGGTTTAACAGAACAGTAATGATAATGGTAAAAGATTATACAAAATACACTCTGTCCTGAGCCGTGTTCACAGGTTCCTGCCCACCCTCACGCCCTGGCCAGCTCCCATTTCTACCCTGAGCATGATCTCAGTGGTATGGACTATTCCTTTGGCCAGCTTGTCCCGTCTTGTGCTCCCTCTCAGCTTCTCTGGGAAGCTGAAAAAAAAAGTCCTTGACTTAATATGACAATTCCTCAGCAACAACTAAACCAATACGTGTTACCAACCAGTGCTGTGGCACTGCCCAGGGGCCTTCGCCTGCCTTCCTGTGGCAGGCTCTGGGCTGGGGCCTTGGGCTGGGACGAAGAGAGAACTAGAACATCTCTCTTATGAGGAAAGGCTCAGGGACTTGGGTCTTTTTAGTCTGGAGAAGACTCAGGAGGGATCCGATCAACACCTTTAAATACTTCAAGGGTGGGTGTCAGGAGGAAGGGGCCAGTCTTTTTTCAGTGGTGCCCAGGGACAGGACACGAGGTAACGGGCACAAACTTGAACATAGAATGTACCATCTAAACATGAGGAGGAACTTCTTCACTTTGAGGGTGGCAGAGCACTGGAACAGGCTGCCCAGGGTGGTGGTTGAGTCTCCGTCTCTGGGGTCATTCAAAGCCTGCCTGGACACATTCCTGTGCAACCTGCTGTAGGTGGGTCTTGCTTTGGCAGGGGGGTTGGACTAGATGATCTCCAGAGGTCTCTTCCAACCCCATATCATCATCAACATTCTGTGATAGCCTGCCTTTGGCTGATGGTCTTGAACAAAGTCATGTCCCAAGAGGCCAGAAAAGGCCAAGGAGGGAGGTCCACATAGGATATGGTCCACATGGGATGCTGTGTGCCTGGAGTGTGATCCACATGGGATGAGCTGGAGGAAGGGCACTTACTCCACCTCATCTGCTGGTGGTGAGGAGCACAGCTCTGCTGTGGGTCTCTCCACAAGCTCTCCAGGTAGTGATGAGCTTTGTCTCCTTTGGGGAAGGGGCTTTGGCTCCAGGGGAAGGGGCCAAGCCCTTGGTCCAAGCACAGGGTCAGTGGCTGTGAGCTGGAGGGGCCAGCAGAGCTTGGGGTGCTGGTGGCATCACCACACAGCCTTGGCCCCCCTCTTTGGTCCATGGACTCCAGGTGCTGACTGATGCATACTGATTAAGGCGTTTATTGATTAACCAACGCACTATGAGGAAATTGGCAAAGCAGCAAGTAATCTAATTAACTGAATAACATTCCGCTAATATTAATTCACAGACATATAATTATGCAGATTACTATGCATGACTGTCAAGCTGTTAATGATGGCTTTTAAGTCTAATGAGTCACATACGTGGCCACTGTTGAGTTACGGTTCTGCAAGTGCCAACCTGTTTCCCCCTTCCCAAGTCTTCCACGTGCTCAGCTGGTTGTCCAAGGGTTTTCCCTGGTGACCTGGTGTGTTTGGGACATCACTGCTGTCCGTGGGCATCTGTGCTCCCACCCTTGGAAGATCCACCCACTGGTGGCTTTGTATGCCTTGTATGTTTGCTTGTGTCTTCTTTTCTGCTGTCTTTACATCTCATTTTCTCTCCTCGATTCCTCCCAAATAAACACTCTGCCCCTAATAACCTTCTCCCCGTCGGTCCCAGGGTGCCCAGATGAAGATGGAGCTGGCCAGCCTGACGCCTCTGCAGGTCCCCAAGATCTCCCTCCCCAAGAACAGGCAAGGAGAAGGTCTGGCCACACAAACGCTGTATCGCAAGACCAACCAGCTCCTGGAAACCCTCTACCAGATGAGCGCCAACGCCAAGGTTGTGGACATGAAGCAGACCAAGTCGAGTAGGTCCTACACAAACGTTCCTTGGCTGAAGCATCTGGGGAGCGGGGAGGTCGTGGGCAGCTGTGGGTCTGAGGGAGCTTGACCTGCAGTCTATGAGCAACCTCTGCCCTGGGAGGCATCAGCACCGGCCTTCCCATCCCCTCAGCATCCAGAGCAGGGTTTGCTCCAGGGCAGAGCTCCAGCTCCATTTAGACCTGCCCGTGAAGGATCTGCTCTGGTGGCAGTAATCCCGGGTTGCTCATGCTGACCAGTCTTCCCTGAGCAGCAGGGAATGGCCTTGTGCCCCTGAGAGGCAGATGTCCCCGTCCCCCTGGTTGTGGCCAGGGACAAGGACACCTAGTCCCTGGGATAGACCTAAGGGACACCTGCATCTCTCACCTTCTGTCTTCTGCAGCAAGGAGCTCGTCAGCACGGCTGCTGGAGCAGACAGCCCGCCTGTGGTCCCTCAAAAACAGCATCGAGACCCTGAGGGTAAGGCAGCTCCTTCCACAGTCAGCTTTTCCAGCTGCTGCTGGGATGAGGCACTGGCCTGGGAGGGTGGGTGTCCCAGTGGCACCCCAGACCCAGCCCGGCTGTCCCCCCGCGCCCTGGGAACATCTCAATGTGGGCACCATGGTTGGTATTTCTGTCCTGTCAGTGCTGCCACCACCCACGATGCAGCAGTGGGGGGCAAGGTGCTCCCCCCTTCCCCTTCCCAAACAAGCCCTCTCTGGCTTGGGATTTGAAGTGGCGAAGGGGCTCTATGGGGCAGCAAGGGGCTTCTGTGGGGCAGTGAGGGGCTCTGCAGCTGCGGGGCAGCAGCATAGTCCTGGAGGTGACCTGGTCATGCTTTTTGATGCACCCCCCCCTCCCCCCCTCCCCCAGGATGACACAATGAGAGAGACGGTTCAGCAGCAGCTGGGTGCCAGCGTCCCCACCAACTTTGGCATCTTCCCCTCCTCCTCATTCCTGAAGGTGAGACCCCTGGACCTTGGGGGGTGTGGGTCAGGTACCTCTGTACTCCATCCTGTCCCTGTGGGGCTGTCCTTGGCTGCAGGATGGGGGGGAGAGGCACCGTCCTGGCTGCCCCCCGCTCACCCTCGACATCTCTGCTCTTACAGGCCAAGCAGGAGCAGGAGGAGGGCATGGCGTACTACGGCAANGCACCGCCTGCTCCTCACCCCCGACCTGCTCCACAAGCTCCACAGCCATTTCGTCTCCTAAGCCGGGAGCCGCTGCGCCCCGCCCCGCCCCGCTCCCCGCACAGACTGAGGTTCACGGCACGGAAGCCCCTCGTCGCCCCCTCCATCCGCCCCGCCGCTGGAGCCCGGGCCCCAACACACACCCC
>VXBJ01003389.1:303858-316862 GCA_013400055.1 Nycticryphes semicollaris
CCTCCCAAATCCCAATTGTTCTTCAGCACCCTGAGGTCGAGAATGAGTGCCCAGGTATAGGCTCAGCACCCGCCCCCCCATTCCTCCCAGCCTGAACTAAACCCCCACCACCCAGCCTGGCCCCACAATTGCCAACCCAAACACACAACCCCCAGACCAAACCTTGCACCCCATCCCACTGACCTCTCCAGCCCAGACTGACCCCTCACCCCCGATCCAGATCTCCCCAACCCAGTCTGTCCCTCACAGCCCGGACCGAACCCCCAGTCCAGACGGATCCTTCACCCACGGAGCCCAGACCCTACCCTCATCCCAGATCGACGTGTCCCCGGATACAGATCAACCCCCCACCCTCCATCTCATACCCCTAGTTCCGTCTGAGCCCCCTGACCCACACCGACAACCGCCCCCGGGGACANTCTCCAAGGACCCGCCGGGGTCCCTCCCAACACATCCTGCAGGCTCCCAGCACCCCTCCGCACACCGTAGTGCCCCCCAGGAATGCCCTACAGCCTCCCCCCTGTAACCCTGCCCTGGAGCCGGTGTCACCTAAGGCCCTCCTGCAGGCAGGGTCTGGGCAGGGGAGGGGGGGGGGGGCAGCGCGGATAATGGGGACCCTAGGCATTTCTCACCAGGAGGCAAGACAGCAAGATCTTCTCTTTATTGAACAAAAAGGGAGGGAGGAACATGGCAAGAGTTAGGGTTGCCCTTATCCCCCCAGGGGTGGGGGCCAGGCAGGCACCAGGATACTGGCTGACATCCTTCCCAGCTGGCACCTGGGCCTGGTGCTACCTACAAGCTGGTCACTGCCAGGGTGATTCCAGCCCTGGTGCAGGACACAGACATCCTTCTGTCCCCCGCCCTCATCCCTGGACACAGGCATCCCATAGCAAGGGGGAGCAGCAGCCTGGGCTGGGGGGGACAGGGCTGAGAAGCCTGGACTGGCCCTAGTGGCAGGACACAGCAGGGGTTGAAGCCCCCTCAGGAGTGCACAGTGCGCAGGGGGCCACGGCAGGGCCCTCTGGTTGGGGCTCATTTCTTCAGGAGCTGGGCCCGGGCCCGGTTCAGCTTCTCCACCACGGCCGTGTCGGTGCTGGCAGTGCATTTGGACAGGACAAAGTTCATCTCTGTCTCATTTTTGTGCTCGATGGCAGCATCGGCCGCCTGGTCCAGGTCCCTGCGGCAGAGCAGAGTTGCTGGGGGTGGTTTGGGGACAGGAGGGGGGCCAGCAGCCAGGCCTCCAGCCACCATTCCCCCATGTCCTGGAGGTACCAGCCCCAGCAAGGGCAGGCAGCCCCCACTGGCTGCAGATGAAGAGGCTCAGGGTGTCCCCTCTGTGCTGCCCACATGCTCCTGGGGGTCTCATCCACCCCTGGCTCCCCCTGTGCTCTCCAAGCCCCCAGCCATGCTGCCCGAGGAAACATCTGCTCCTCGGGATGATTCTTCCCCACACACCCTGAGTTGCCCCCACACTCCCCCAGCTGCCCCTGGGCTGGGGCCAAGCTTACGCACCCCACCAGGACGAAGGCCTTGACACGCTGCTCGGGGGTCACACGGGGGGCATACTTCTTGGCCTCATAGCGGTTGTGGTGCTTCACTGAGATCTCCACAAAGGGCTGGAGAGAACAGGAGTGGGGTGGCACAGGAAGAGGGTGGTGGAGGAGAGGGGTGGCTGCTGGGCTCTCCTGACCCCCAGCTTCACCACTTGCCTTATGCCAGCCTGCCTGGGCTGCTCCACTCAGTGCCCTCCTGCTGCCCTACGGCCTGGCCCAGCCCCACAGCTACCCATAGGGCAAGGATGGTCCCCCTCCCACAGGGAAAGTTCTTACCAGGTACCCAATGGGTGACTTTTTGCTCTTGGAGAACTTCTCCATCTCCTCCCAGTCACCGCGGTTGGCCAGGGCACTGATCTTCAGCCACCAGTACCTGGGGACACAGGTCAAGCTGGTTCCTCTAGCTGCCAGCACCTTACAGCCCCCCAGCCTCAGCCCCACAGCATAGCTCCTGCCCAGGGTGAGACCCCAGCACTGCAGAGAGGAGCCCCCCCTGGGACTCACCTCTTGTCAGGGATCTTGAAGTCCCGGTAGAGCTGCTCAGCTCGCTTGTGGTGCCCGTCCAGGATGAGGTTGGAGACGGTGTCGTGTAGTGAGAGGTCAAGATAGGGCTTGTCAAAGTCCTCCTGGAGGTGTCGCTGGAGCCGCAGGAGCTTGATCTGATCCTCTGTGGCCTGCGCAGTAAAGTGACAGCCTAAAGGGTCCCTGTCCCAGCTCTGCCCATGGAGGCCAGAGGGTCCCTAGCCAAGCAAGTGATGGCAGCAGCCCACCCAGTCTCAGCTGCAGAACAGGGCAGGGCGACCTCCAGTGCCATGTCAAGCAGACGTGGCACAGCTCAACCCCACGCCTGCCAGTGATGCCCAGCTCTGCTTCTGCCCAGCACCAGGAGAACAGCGGTCCCGGTGTCACCTCACTGGCTCCACTGACCTTAGCAGCAAACTCGTTCTTGGCTTTGTAGTACTCATCCAGGGCGTTCTGCAGAGCTCCCACTCGCCCTTCAATGCGCTGGGGATAGACAGCACATTCAGTTCACCCCTGCCAGCATAGGTGCCATGCTGCAGGAATTGTGCAGGACCCTCAGAGCCCCCCAGGTGGGGCAGGAGAGATGCCTGGTGCTGAGAAATGGCTAAAGTGAAGCTCCAGCTCTGGGGATCAAAGCAAAGCACCACAGAGATGGGCAGAGGGCTGGGCTCAGTCTTGCTCTAGGTGGGATCCTGACCTCCCCTGCACATGCAAGATGGGCTCTGCTAGTACAGAGGCTTGAGGGGACAATGGCCCTGGTGTATGAGGTGAGAAATTCCCTTCCCCCACCTGGAGCCCACCTGAGCATGGGGAGGGTGGAAGCCCCTCCAGCTGCAAACACCCAGATGGTGCCACTGCCTGCATGAAATCAGCCCCTGTCCCTTCCCCAGCAGACTGTCTCTCCTTGGCCATGTGGCTCCCTGGGTGAGAAGCCACCAGCCCAGAGCCTGCCAGGCCTTCCTCCTCACTCCTGCTGCTGCCAGGCACAGACCTTCTCTGAGTAGCTGGAGTGGACATGGAAGTTGCCAAGCTCCTGGTGATTGTCGTCCTGGTTATACAGGTCCTTCAGTGTCTCCCGTTCCTGGTGCTTGCAGAACTGGGGAGCAATGGTGGTGTTAGGGCATATGAGGCAGACACCACGGTGGCTCTCGGGAGCCAGGCACATGGTGGCAGTCTCTACCTGGCGGTACAGGCTCAGGGCCACTGGCTGGTTCTGCAGTGTCATGAAGAAGGTGCCACGATTCAGCTCATTCTTCAGGTGGAGCACGACAGTGTAGACTGGGGCAGATAATGCAGTTCAGGATGGAGAGATGGGGACCCTGCCCTCGCATGGTTGGTCCCACAGAGCAGTACCAGGGAGTGAAGGGACATCCAGGCACAGGGCAGCGTCCCATGCTGAGGGCAAGCACTGTCGGACAGGGCTCTAGCAGCTCCTACCACCCTCATCCCACAAGGCACAAAGCCATGAACAGGCTCACCAAGACCCCAAATCTCTCTTCTCCTCTGCCCAGCCTTGATCTTTACCCAGATCGGTGTCCCCACTTTCGATGGCTTTGCTGAGGGCCAGCTTGCTCCGCTTCATCTTCAGCAGAAGTGGCACCTGCTCTCCAGAACGTGGCTCATACTCCAGCAGCTGCAGGTGGCAGAGGGGTGATCAGTACAAGGCCACAGCATGTGACCCTTCCAGCCATCCCACCACCCAGTTGGACACATCACAGCCACAGCCAAGAGACCTTGATGGCCAGCTCTGTCCTGCCGCAGTCGTAAGCCCGGGCGGCAATCTCGGAGTAGGAGATGCCTGGCGTGTCACCCAGCTTCTGGTTGATGGCATAGGCCACCTCCTCATCGGACTTGTCCTTCTGCTGCACCTGGAAGGGCATGAGTGGAGAGGTCCCTGCATGGCTCCAGATGGGCAGAGCCCTCCAAGATTCCTCCTTACCTTGTAGCAGGCCCAGTGGGCCAGGATGCGGCTGACACCCTGGATCTCCGAGAGGCGCAGGTACTCGCAGATCCTGATGGCTAGGGGGTAGAGCCGCCGCAGGACCAGCCTGGTATAGCACATTGGGGGGTCAACAGGATGGCCCCCCATGGATCTGGGGAGCTGAGCATCTTGGCCAGCGTCAGAGGGGGCCCTGAGTGCTCGGAGCCTGCTCTGCCCCCGGCCAGGGGGATGGGGACTGCACTGTGGCCAGACACTGCCTTGGCCCAGACTGCCTGGGGACAGAGCTGCCAAGCCCAGCTTGTGGGGACCCTTACCTGTCCAGCAACACCTCGATGGTGAGCCGCTTGTATCTGAGGGGACAGTCAAGGGACACTTGGAACTGCAAAACCCCATGCAGCGCAGGCAATGTGCGCTTGGGTGCTTGTCCCCTTCATGGCAGCATCCCTGCCTGGCATCACTGGGCCAGCCCCAGCACATACGGCTGTAGGGTCAGTTCAGCTCTGCAAGCACCACAGGCCAGCTCTGTGGGGTGTGACGAGCACAGAGGTCTCAGCTACAGAACCCTGCCATGGGGCCTGGGGCACAGCTGGTGCTCAAATCCTGCAGGGCTGGCAGCTAAGAGGCTCTGCAGCTCTCTCCACCTATGAAGTGGCTCCCACAGCAGAGCCCGAAGCCCCAAACAACATTGATCCTGCCCAGGCCAGATCCTGCCCCCACCTCGGGGTCACCACCCGTGTGCCCGTCCCACAGAGGATACTGGGTGAAGGTGAGGGGGATGCCGATCTGGTAGTCCCGGATGGCATTGAGCACCCGCAGGTCCTGGCACATGCGTACAAAGCTCTCCGGGGGGAATTTGTCGATGAAGCACTTCCCGAAGGAAGCTGCCTGCAGGAAGAGGCACGCGGTGCTGGGGCTGTGCCAGCCAGGGCAGGACCACCAGCCAGGGGGGAACCCTCTGCCTCGCTCACCCTCAGCAGCGACTTCTGGGTGTCCGGCTCGTGCTCATAACCAGCTGCCTCGATGCACTGGCTCACTGCCTCCGGAAGCAGCTTCTGGTCCTTGATCTCCCGCAAGTATTCATCTGCCTTTTGGCTTTCCTTCTGCAATGCAGGGGAGAGCAAGGCCCATGAGGAGAGCAGCAAGGTGCTCACCAGCCAGAGTGAGCCCTGGAAGCCCCAACACCCCTGGAACTGGGGGACCAAGGGAGCCCCTTTCTGTGGCACCTCAGGCCCAGCAGGGACCTCAGGATCTCCCCCTTCCTGTCACCGTGGGATAACACTGGCAGTGGTTTGCATCAGGGCCACCCCAGCCTCTCAGGAGCAGGCAGGAGCAGGACAGCAGGCCATACCTCGTACTCCTTCTGTGCCTCCAGCAGAAGTGCCCCTGGGGCCATGGAGGCGATCTTGAAGATCTCCTGGCTGGCTTCTGCAGAGGTGGGGAAAAGAAATGCGTGAGAGGCTGCCACTGCCACAACACACCACCTGCACCCACTGCAACCTGCTGCCCCACCATCCCTGCCTGCAGCTCTGGGAGCCCTGGAGAACCCATGCCATCACTGTCCTTCAGTTGGGATGAAGCATGCCCACCACCCCGTCCTGGGGACCTGGGTAGAGCTGTGTCAATGGAGAGCTTGGGACCACTCTTCCAGCCCTTCCACCCTTCCAGCCTGCAGCCCTCATGGCCCAGGAAACACCAACCAAACAGTTCAAGACTCAGAGACAGGGGCAGCTGCCAGGACACGCAGGACCCAAGGAGCTATTCCACCTCACAGAGCCATGGCAGCACCCACGACTTCTGCTCTGGAAACATGAGGTTCATAGCCCTGCACTAGACAGCATGGGGGCTCAGGGCATGACTCTACCCTGCTGTGGGGCTCTCAGCCCCTCCTGAGCCTCCAGAAAGGGCAGGGCAGGCTGGACGCCACCCACAGAGCTGGGCACAGTCGGGGGCACTGAGCAGTGCAGGAGAGACCTGCCTGCCCAGCTGCAGGGGGTCCCACTCCACCTCACCACCTGGTGCCATCTCACCTGGGATCTCGTGCAGGTACTCGTGGGAGGTGCGAGACAAGATCCGGACCCCGTCCAGCTCGGGCACCAGGTAGGAGTCTTCATCCAGGACAAACCTGCACTCCCTGCTAAGGGCTTGTGGAAAGAACGTGGCTCTGGATGCAACCCATCCCCAGCCCCAGTGCTGTCACAGAGTGACCCCCTGGAAGTCCCATCCCCATCATTCTACGGCGTGGCACAGCATCAGCACTTGGAGGGACAGAAATTCCCCCACCCATGGCAGGTCTCATCCTTGGAAAATTAGGACTGGACCTCATCCTGCTGCAGGAGCTTTGGTGGCTGCCAGCACCAGCTCTGCTCTGGGAGCAGAGGGGAAGCGGGTTCCCCTCAGTGGGAAGACTTGGAGAAAGGGGACAAGGGCCAGGGTGGGGGGAAGACAAGAGAGGTTTTTGCTGGTGTACAGGACCAGGCTGGCTGGAGACGGGCAGGGGAGGTTGCGGCAGAACTGCAGAGGAGAGGAACGAGGACAACCTCCCCTGAATGTGCTGGGAGGCTGCTGACACCAAGGGGGCCACCAGGACCACTGGATGACAGTGGCTCAAGGAGGGACCATGGATGCTTGCAGTCTGGGCTGGGCTTCAGAAACACCACCAGTACCTCTTCCCCAAAGGATACTGGATGCACTCCGTGGAGTTCCCTGCTACCATCAGCTGCCGGTCCCAGGCCACCACCACAGCACGCTGCCGGCTCCGGGGACGCATACACCTGTTGGGGAGCAGCCCCAGGCCCTGCTTAACCCTGGCCCTGCTGCAGCCTCCCACACCTGAATCAAGGACATGAGAGGGTCCTGCTTGTCCCAGGGAGGCAACGGGGAGGCCACAGAGCTGAGCACACCCTAGCAAAGGCTTGGGCTACCGGAGGAGTGTGGGTGGGCATGGCCGGAGGCAGAATGGGCCGGCAAGGAAGCCACTCACCAAACCATCTGCTTGGGTGGAGATCGGATGCTGCTGTTGAACTCGCAGAGCTTCTCCTGTGGTGACAGAGAGAAGGGTCAGGGGGACAGTGGCGAAGGGACAGGAGGCATCGTGTATGCATAGATGGCCTGCATGTAGAGCAAGTAAGAGAACGAAGGTGAAAGGAGGACTGGTCTTGGAGGACATGGAGGGCATCCAGCACCTCACCAACATGAGCCCCACAAGGTGGGGGAATTTGCAAGGTGGAAACATGACTTGCAAGAAAGGCTCCTACACCAAAGTGACCACAGCAGGAGTAAGAAGGCTGAGACTGCCCAGGAAACAGATGAGGAGCAGCAAGTTTGGGTATGGGTGAAACAGAATTGTGACTGCTATGGGAAAAAGTGATTAGTGGTGGTCTGTTTATCTGAGAGGAGTTTGGACACAGAAAGGGAGGTGCAAGGCCAACAAAGAGGTGGGTCCAGAAACAGAAAAAGAGGGGAGTAAGGTATAAAATCAGGGAAAGAACAAAAGAGAGTTGGATCTCCCAAGGGCAGGAGAGCAGACGCCTGTGGGCAGCAGTGAGGCTGAGCTGCAGCCCCAAGTCCGTGGGCACCTTGAGGGAACCTGCTTGGACACCCCACCGTGCTGGGTCCATCTGCCAGACAGGGAGAGGAGGGGTGGGCTGACACCCTAATGCCCTGTGACAGGGAGGGAAGGGAGATGCTCACCTTCAGTGTGGCCAGTCCCATCCAGATGTAGCCGGTGTCGGTGAAGAGCGCCAGGCAGCGGTAGTTGAAGGACACGGCCATCTGCAGATAGGCGCCAGCAGAGGGGCTCATGCCAGGGGGAGTCTGGGACAGGGAAAGAGGGTCACACCTCAGAGGCATGCTCTGGGGTCACAGGACACGCCGCACACTGGCACCAGCGCTGCATAAGGGGCTAAGGACTGGTCAGAGCGGGTGTCCCTTCCCACGCTGTGCCTACTCAATCCTCACCCCTTTGGCCCTGGTCAGAATGGGGCCAGTTGTCCCTGCTGTACATGCTGTAGGACAGCAGAAGGTAGGACCTGTCAGTGAGTTCTGGGGGCTGGAGAGTATCCCACAGGTCAGCGGGGGACAGGCAAAGGACCTGCCAGTGAGTGTGGGGAACTGCAGACCACCTTGCTCCCCATGACTGGTCGCCGCAGATCACTCACCACCACGGAGCAGGAGGTGTTGTCCAGGAGGTAAAGGTCCTGTCCAATTGCCAGCAGGATGATGGTGACTCTGTCCTGGGACAGCACGGCCCAGCAGGAGGGAGGCTTCTGCAGACCTGTTGGGCACCAGTATCAGACCTCTGCACCCAGCCAGAGCTGGGGGCAGCGGGAAGGGGACGCACCAGGAACCTCAGGCATCCTGCGCAGCTTCAGGTCGTCAATGTTGGTGGTCAGGGAAAAGCGGTAGGCTCCGGTGAGGATGGCCACACCAGTGCCATACTCCGTATGGAAGACCTTCGCCTCCAGAACATGGTTCTGCAGGACCTCCTGTGCCATGGAGAGAGAGCTGGACCTGGGTCTAGGCAGCCAGGGCTCGGCACCACGCTGCTGCCACTGCTCTGGGGACAAAACTACCCTAAGGAAGAGTGAGCCCACCCCTGTGCTGCACCGCTAGTTAAGTGTCCCAACTCAGACAGGCCTCACTCCTGCAGCAAAGCAGGGGACCACTTTGGCCCCAGAGGCCATGGGGACAGTTGCCAGCTCATTCCCAAAGGCAGGCAGCCCTGCAGGGAGGCTGGGAGACACTCAGAGTCCCCACTCCACCTCACCTCACCTGGGGGAGTGCTCAGGGCAGCCTCACAGTGCTTGAATCTCCACCACATGAACCCAACCTTGGGCACCTCTTGAGGTCCCCGTCCTGCCCCACTCACATTGCCCATGCTGAAGTGGCGCTTGAACTCGCAGAAGAGGTTGTAGATGAGAACGGTGCCATCCTCTTGGATGCACAGCAGGTCCTCACTGGTTGTCCAGCCCAGCTGCACCAGTTGGCCACTCTTCCACTGCAGACAGGAGACACAGGAGCTGCAGGGGCTGCTCGCCTCCCCAGTGGCGCAGCCCCAGAGACATTCCTCCAGGAGACATAGTATGAAGCCAACAGCCATGGTCTAACATCTGTAGCTCTGATGTCCCTGGATGCCCTGGCTTTGCAGGACCCTGTAATTGTGGCACATTTCCCTGTCCCTCCACTTCTTCACTGCCCTGTGTCCACTCCTGCCCTGGACAGTGGTAAAGGAAGGATGTTTCTACAGAGCAAATGCTGCAACTCCTCTCCCCATCCCAACACTGCAGCCTCCTTTCTCCCTGCAGCTTCCCCTGTGCCCCCCTGGGACACACCATCACATTCAAGCAGCTTCTCCAAAGCTTTCAGGGGGCTGTGGGAGCTGCAGGAGCTGCACAGAGCCACCACCCTGGACAGCTTAGGGTGCTGAGCACATGTGGAAGCATCCTGTTTCCCCATGGAGAGACCAGAGGTGCTGCCCAAGAGCAGGCAAGTGAGTGGCACAGGCAAAGGTGACTGCCAGCCTGACAGCCCAGGGACACACCTCCAACACCTAGCCTGTTAGCCCAGCCATACAGCCTTGGGTGCCACCAGCAAGCCCTTCCACAGTTCCTCTGCCTGGGTTATCACTGCGAGGGGCACAGCTACAGCCTCCAGCACCCTCTGAGGGGCAGCCAAGACTGTCCCAAGCTCCCTGGTGCATAACAGACCTCCATGGAGCACTCGAGTGGCAGCTTAAAGGAGGGGATGGCCACCCCCGGGCCAGCTCACCGGGATGCTGGCCAGGAGAAGCCCTGAGGCTGAGTAGATCTCCAACAACGGGCGGGCGCTGGGGGATTTCTCCTTCCGGGTGTTGTTCTTCAGCAGAGCTGTGGGTGGGATGGGTCTGAGCCACGGCCCCTCTGTCATCACCACCTAGGACAGACCCTGCCCCAGCGGAGGGTCCTGGGGTGCTGAGGCCTGACCCTACCTATGGGTCCCCCGTACGGGGCAGCTGCCACCAGGCAGTCCCGCAGGTCCTCCTTCAGGTTCCACTCCATGGTGTACAGCTCGAATTTCCTGCAGGCGATGGACAGATGGCTGGGCAGTCAGCAGAGCAAGGGACGGGCACGGTGCCCACNCCTGGGACCCACTGGCCAGCCCCAGGGACCATGACCAGCCCTGAGAACCTCCGAGCAGATTCATAGATGGCCCCAGGAATCACCCGACCAGCCCCGGGATCCTCTGGCTGGTCCCAGGGACGGGGAGAGATTGCCTCTGGACAGTACCGGACCCGGGCCGCCCCCCGCCGCCCCTCACCGGTAGAAGGCCTCCTCGCCCAGCGGGTTCCAGTTGGCCGTGTAACAGTCCATGGTGCCGGGCCAGGGTGAGCCGGGCCAGGGTGAGCCGGGCCGGGCGGCTTCTGCCTGCGCTTCTCGCCGGCGCTTCCGCCCACCCCGCTCCGCCTCGCCCCGCCCCGCCGAGACGCCGGCCTGGCCGCCGCCATCTTGAGTGAAGGCACGGGGAGGACTGGAAGGGCGGGCAGGGGGTGAACGGAAACCACGGCCATCTTCAGTGAGGGCATGGCGGATCGGCGCCGTCGCCATCTTAAGTGAGGGCAAGGCGGCCCGTACGTTTTTCGGCCTTGGAGTCCCCTGACCCTGGAGTCTCCCGAGCCCGGGGTATCCCCTCCCTCGGAGATGTCAACTGCCGACATCCCTGGATGACACCTCCCCCAGACCCCTCCAGCACCCCGGGGTCCCTGGTTCCCCCATCTTCAGCACGAGCAATCCTCCCGCCCTGGACAGCTGGGATGCCCTTGTCCCCCAAGACGTCCCTGGTCCCCCAAGACGTCCTCTGTCTCCCAAGGTGTCCCTCCCAGATGCCTCAGGGGTGACACTGGGCCCTCCCCACGGGCAGAGCAGGCACTGCTGATCCAGGGGGGAATCTCCCGGGCTATTCCTAGGTCCATGCCAGGTAGGAGGGGGGGATGGGGGTGGGTGGCAGCCATGTGTGGGCATGGATGGTGGGCACAGGCAGGCTGGCATGCACAGACACCTGTGTGCAGGCACACAACAGACGCACAGGCGTGCAAACACGCATGCACAGCCACGCGTGCACATGCACACAACACACGGGCTTGCAGAGGCACCCATGCACAGGCAGACCCATGTACACACACCCCACACGGCTCTCTCACAGCTCTCTATGTTTATTTCTAAAAAACTAGGAATGGCCCTAGCAGCCCGGCCAGGCACGGCCTCCGTCCCCTGCTGCCAACCCCATAGGGGTGCCACCGTGGTGACAGGGCTGGGAGTGCCATGTGCCAGGGTCAGGGTTCGGGGTGCTGCGGCAGTGCCTTAGGTGGCATGGCTGGGACCAGGGGGGACACAGCTGCACCTTGTGTGCTGGGGACATGGTGGGATGCGGCAGTCCCTCGCGTGCTGGGGATGGGGTGCGGTGGCAGCATCTAGCGTGGCGGGGGTGCGGTGCCACCGGGCAGGTCACAGCGGTAGTGGAAGATCTGGAAGCAGAGAAGGCTGCCAAGCAGTGAGGGGCTGAAGGTGCTCACCTTCCTGAAGCCCTGGCCCTCGTAGAGCCGCTGGGCGGCCACCTGCACCATGGAGGTAGAGAGGACCACCGCCCCGTAGCCCCTTGCCCGGGCGAAGCGCAGCACCTCCCCACAGAGTGCTTTGGAGACGCCCCGGCCCCGGTAGTCCTTGCTGACCGACATTCGCTTCAGCTCCAGGGCCACCCCTCTCTCGGCTGGATCCTGCGGTGGTGCCACGGCCACCATCCCCACCACAGTCCCCCCAGCCTCTGCCACCCAGAAGCAGGAGTCGGGTGCCCGCAGGTAGCTGGTGGAGATGTCACAGAGGTCGGTGCTCAGTGCGTGTTGCACGTAGGAGGTGCTGAAAGAGCGGACCACGGGCCAGGTGGCCGCCAGTGCCAGGGCCACGGCTGCCAGCCCCAGCACCCAGTAGCCAGCAGCTGCCCGCACGGCTGCAAAGAGGACCAGCAGCCCCAGCTGCGCCCGTGCCGAGCGCAGGATGTGGCGGTAGCCAGCTGGTGCATGCTCCAAGATGCCACGGGCGAAGAGGGTCCGTACGGCATCGTAGTCCTTCTCCCGGTACTGCCGGATGCGGTAGGACGCCATGGGCTGCCAGCACCTGTGGCATGGCACAGGGGTGTCAGGGTAGTGCCCACCTCAGAAAGGGACACCCCCTCCCCCCCGGGCATCCCCAGACCCCATTGCCAGGATGGCATGGTTGGAAAATGGGCAGGGATCAATGCCCGAGCACTGTACAGCCACGTAGGCTCCTGTCAGCTGGGCATCAGCTCTGCATCGCCCCACCAGCATAATTACCCTCTTCCCGCTAAAAATCAATAGCACCAGCCTCGCATGGGGTGAGCACTCAGGAATCCTGGTCCCTCATGGCGTTCCTGTCCCAGCCTCCCTGCCCCACTCCTCCTCCCATCCCACTCTTTCCCCTTGGGCATCCCATGAACCCCCTCCACCCATCACCCAGCTCATATAATTTTTCCCTGCTTCCCTTGGGACTGGAGCAGCAGCCATGCCAGGGGGGTACTCCTCTATGGGGGTCTGCAAAAACAAAAGGCAAAGGGCTGGGGGCTCCCGTGCCTCACCTGACGGGGACACGGAGATGCTTATCCTGCCTGCCCCTGGGCTGCAGGGAGCAGGCTTGGGATGGAATGCCCAGGAGGAAGGAGCAGAACCTGGGAAAGATGAGAGGAGGACCAGGAGGGTCTGGGGGTGTCTGCTCTCCCACGCTCCTCAAGCAGCCCTGGGACCCCGGCACTCACCGACAGTGGTGATGGCTCCCCAGGAGCCGTGGCAGAAGAAAGCCTGGGCAGAGGCAGGCAGCTGCCTGGGTGCCTGTCCTTTGCCCCACGGTGCCACAGCAAGGAGCAGGGCAAAGGGGACGGTGGTGACAGGCACAGAACCTTCCAGGGGCTGCTCAGGACATGCAGTGAGTTTGTGTCGGGGGAGG
>VXBJ01003389.1:320256-333962 GCA_013400055.1 Nycticryphes semicollaris
CGCGCAGCGGTGACGCCGGGAGCTCCCGCTCCGGATCCGACCCCCCGCGCCTTCCCGGTCCCGCCGGCCGCCGGCGCGGGCTCCAGCCCCCGATCCCCGCGCCGAGCCCGCGGCCCCGGGCCGTTCCACCACCCCCGGTCACGGTGCGCGGCGGTGGGCGCGCAGGCGGCGGAGGCGCTGGCGCCGCAGCCGCAGCAGCAGGTCGGGGTGCAGGCGGGCCCCTCCCGGCAGCCGTCCCCGCAGCCGGGGCCGCCGCAGCCGGGCCAGGCGAAAGCTACAGGGGGTGGGCACGTTCTCGTAGGAGACGCGGCACGGCTGCGTAGCCGCCTCGTAGCCCTCGGCCCGTGCTGTCACCTCGTACTCCCCCGGGTTCAGCAGCCGCCAGTAGTCCCCGTCAAAGGCTGTGACAGAGGGGTGGGCCCTGTGGAGCATGCGCTGCCACAGAGCTCTCCCCAGCCCCAGCCCTGTCCTTTGTCCTCACGCCCATCCTCTTCTCCATCCTTGTCCTCATCCCTGTCCCCATCCCATTCACATTCCCAGTCCTATTCCTGTCCCCAGCCCATCCCTATTCCCAACCTCATCCCACCCCCATTCCTATTCCCATATCCAATTCCATTCTTGTCCTCACCTCCATCCCACTTCTGTCCCCATTCCCATCCCCAATCCTTTTCCTGTCCCCATCCCATCCCTGTTTCCAACCTCATCACATTACCGTCTTGATCCCCTCCCTACCTTATCCCCATTCCCATCACCTCCCCATCTCCATCATCAATCCCATTCCTGTCCCCACCCCATCCCTATTTCCAGCCTAATCCTATTTCTATCCCCATATATAATCCCCAATCCCATCTCCAAATCCCATCACATTCCCATCCCTCTCCCGCTGTAATCATCCCACCGTACCCGTCCGGACATCGTGGTTGATGCCGTCTACAGAGATGATGGCGTTGGCGATGCCCTCCTCCGTGTCACTGTCCCGAACCACCCCCTTAATCCCACGGTGCACCTGGGGACAGTAGGCCGGAGCGGGTGTTAGCAGGGTGGGCGTGCAGGGGGCACACACACATGCGCACACACACACACACGTGTGACACACTTGGTACTGTGTGTCCCAGACCCTGGTGCAGGGCACAGTGCCACTGCACACGTGGCAGGCCGTGCACACCCACCACACAGGTGTGCCACAGGTGACACCACCACACCAGGCACACGTGCCTTGCACGTGTGAACCCTCTCAGGGCACGCACGCACCCCACACATGCGCCTGACACACGCAGAGTGCACAAGCACGGGCTTCTGTCATAGAATCACAGAACGGTTAGAGTTGGGAGGGACCTTAAAGATCGTGGAGTTCCAACCCCCCTGCCACGGGCAGGGACACCTCCCACCAGACCAGGTTGCTCAAAGCCCCATCCAGCCTGGCCTGGAACACTTCCAGGGATGGGGCATCCACAACTACAAGTGTATGTGTGCACTGTGCCTGGCACATGCCTGCCCTGGGCATGGGGCCACATGTCCCCTCGCACACAACACACTTTGTGCCTCACATGCTGAGCCCACATGCAAATGGGGGCCACGGAAGGGAGACATGGAGCCTCAGGGATGTTTTGCAATCCCCCTCCCCCCCCCCCACCCCGCCGCCCCCCCCTCACCTGCGAGCCANCGAGCCACGATGTCCTGGTGCAATCTGCTTGGCCCCTGCTGAAACCCCAACTCCTTGGTGCCCATGTCCCCTGCAGTGTGTTTCCCCACCCAGGCCCACAGAGCCACCCGGGGGGGGCCCCCATCCCCAACCTGTTCCATGTAGAGCAGCAGGGACTCCCGGTTGTTCTCCCACTCAACTGGCAGCTCGGAGGCGTGTGGGAACTTGTCGCAGGACAGCTCCACCGTGATCTCAAAGCAGTTGGTGTGCAGGTAGCTGAAGTCATTCATGCCTGCACAGGATGTGGGGGAGTGTCAGGGGGGTCCCTAGCTGCTCCCCCCATCCCATCCAAGCTCCCCCCACTCACTGCCGGGCACTGTGTGCCAGTTTGCCCCATTGATGATGTTGCCGAAGCGGATGAAGTCATCGTAGTGGCAGAGGCGGCGTTCCTCACTGGCCATGGCCAGGTTGGAGGTGGCATAGACGGTGGCCAACCATCGAAATACCCCATCATCGGCAGTGGGGGTCAGCTCCTGTGCTTTCCAGTAGGTACGGGTCATGTCAAAGGGGTAGGTGACCACCAGCTCCCCCCCGTGCAGGTTGGCACTCAGCACGAAGGGGTACCGCTGCATCCAGTCAATCACAGCCCGTGTCTCGGGGGCCACCTAGGTAGAATGACCCTGCATCAGAGGGGGCTGTGGGTCCTAGCAGTAAACCCCCTGTCAGGTTGGGGGCAAGGTTTCCATTGCCCCTTCCTTGGGACACATGGCCAAGACCCTGTGGGTCTGTCCCTGGGGCAGCCACCCCATGAGTGGGCATCATCCTGGTACACTGTGGTAGGAGGAAGGGTGGGTTTTGGGGTGCCCATGGGGCCAGGCTCACCGTGGCATTGGCAAAGGTGTAGTACTCTGGGATGGGGATATAGTGGTTGGGGAACTCGTGGGGCACCAGGTCGTTGTCCTCAGCGTCCCACAGCGCCGTGTTGAGATCGGCAAAGTTGTGGTTGAGGTCGATGCCCTCATAGGTCCAACGGCCCATGGCCCAGCCTGACAGCTCTGAACCCTGACAGGGGACAGGGTCACTGGGGACTGGCACCGGGACAGCCATGTGGCAGGTTGGTGCTCAGCACCCTGGGGCTGGGCAGCCCAATCCTACCAGCTTGTAGGCGGTCTCGTAGCCATCAGGGTTCATGGAGGGCAGGAGGTGGATGCGGGTCTCAGTGACCAGCTGCACCACACGGGGGTTGCCCAGACGAAACTCCTGGCACAGGTACTCCATCAGGTTGAGCAGAAGTTCCCGGCCCAGCACCTCATTGCCGTGCATCCCCGCCACGTAGCGGAACTCTGGCTCACCTGCCGGGCACAGCGCATGGTGGCAGCGGTGGCCCTAGCTGCCCCGGCCTTCTATGCTCCATGCCAGCCTGGGTGTCCCTAGAAACTCTGTCCCCCTATGCCTGCACCAGCCTGGGCATCCCTGTCCCCATCTTATACCAGCCTGGGCATCTCTGGCTACTCCATCCCCATCCTGCGTCATCCCAGATGTCCTCTGCCACCCCCTGCCCATCCTGCACCAGCTGGGTGTTCCCAGCAGTCAACTCTCCTCCCTGACCTGGTAGCCACAGGGCACCTACCCACTTCATGCTGCCCGGGGTTGTCGGAGATCTCCATGACGTACATCTTGAGGCCCAGGTAGCTCTTCCCAATGCTGTAGACACGGGTGATGTCAGGGCACTCGTCATTCACCCGCTTCATCAGCTGGGGAGGGCACAATGCTCTGGGTCAGGGTCCAGGGGCACATGGTTTGGGTTCATGGGCACCCAGAGCCCTGCCTCATGCCAGGGTGCCCCTAGGGGTGCAGAGACCACCATTTCCCCACACTGTGCTGCCCCCAGGGATGTGGACCCCCTCACCCCCATGCTGGGGCTGCGGCGCAGGCACCTTTCTCATCTCCTTGTAGTTGTGATGGCGGAAATCCAGCTTGTCGGTGGGGAGGGGCTGGCTGTCCCAGGCATAGATGTTGTTTGGGTCTGCAAGGAGCCACGTGGGCACAGAGGGGAGAAAGGTGGGGGACACAGTCAGAGAACCTGTGATGTGGGAACAGCCCGGACCCCAACCCTGGGGATGGTCCCCAGCAGAATGTGCCAGCAGGTCAGGGGAAGGGGTGAAGGGCAGCAGGCAGCAGGCACTCACCTGGCAGTGGGCAGCCCAGGACCTCTGCCCGCAGGCAGATGGTGCCGTTCTGGAACCAGGTCTGGGGGTTGATGCGCAGGTAGCGTGCCACCACCGGCGAGGGCAGCAGGTTGAGCACTGGTGTCTCGGGGTCCTTGTTACCGGGGAAGATCTGGGGGGCAGGATGGATGCAACCCCTGTAGGGACCCTGTACTTGGATGGGGGGTGTGTGTGTGGTGGATCTAGCTGGGGGCTGCAGGGATGGGGGGCTGTAGGAGAGCCACCCACCGGGGCTCAAAGGGTTACAGGCACCGCAGCCGTGTCTGGCCCTGGCCTCCCTTGGCCCTTCTCCAGCCACTAATGAGGAGCAGACAAACAGCTGCAGCGGGTGCCCCGAGCCTGGCACCACCGAGGAACCAGAGCTCCAGTGGTGCCACAGGGCCCTGGGACGCCTGTGCTGCTCTGCCACCCCAAACCCATCACCCCATTGCTGAGAGGGGAGAGTCCCCAGCAGGATCCTCCAGGAATGAGCAAACCCACCCCTTGCCCAGTCCTGGCCTGGAGACCCCCAAAGCTGCCACTGACACAGTTCTTGCACAAGGAACCCTAAACTCCCCCCTTCCTCAGCCCTGGCACAGGGACCCCTAAACCCACCCTGGCACAGGGACTCCAAGTGCTGGTTCCCAGGCTGGCTGTGGGAGGAGTGTGGCCAGCTCTGGCAGCCCCTACATCTGACACCCCCCCTGCACATGTGTGCCCACACCAGGGTGGTCACACACCCCCTCTGTCCTCCCACACTGTGTGGGTAGCACCCACAGGTGCACATCTGAGCACCAGGCTGCCATGTTTGCTGTCAGGTGCCAGCAGCCGTGTGCCATGCATGCCCCTGCCACACTCACACGTGTGCACCAGGGGGGGACTGGCAGGAGGCCGGGGTGGCAGCTGGGGACAAGCAGCCTTTGTGCCTGGTGCCGGGAGGGGGGCAGGAAGCGCTGGAGGATGCTCATGGGTGGAGAGGCCAAAGGCAACAGAGCCGGGGCCCAGCCCAGTGCCAGCCAGCACCGTTAACCCTCCCCAGCACAGTTAACTCCCCAGCACGGCTAATCCCCATGACCTCGCTCTGCTTAGGGAGCTGGTTGAGCTGGGGATCCCAGAGGGGTTTCCTTTCCCACCACCTTTGTCAGCAGCTGCTCCCCAGGGGCACCTACCACTTCCTCGGTGCCATTGCGGCATGGTTGCCATGTGTGCGTGTCGTTGCTGACCTGGACTTTGTAGGATGTCACCCAGTCGTACCTGCATGGCGGAGAGGAGGGTCAGCAGGGTCCCAGCCCCACCCCCCCAGCCCCTCATGGCTGGCCCTGCCCAGCGCCTTACGTCCAGATGGAGTTGAGCCCCTGAGTGATGACGCCGGTGAAGTTGGTGAGCCGGCGGGCATCCACCTCCAGCCACTGCTCCGTGTCCTCCTGCCCTGCGCACCAGCCACCGTCGTAGAAGTCCCCGTCGTACAGCCCTGACTGTGTGTAGGGGGTGTCAGGGATGGGAGAGGGGCACAGGGCCCTGCTTGGGGCATGTCCCCACCACCCTTGTGTCCCTAGCCCTGCTGTGCCCCTGCCGCAGCGGCATGGCACCAGCACTGGCACAACGCTTTGAGCTGCACAGCACTACTTGGCTGGGGAACCAAGCCCTGGGTTTAACGGGACCCTTCAAGGGGTCAATGCGGAGCCCCCCCTTTTCCAACATGGAGATGGATCCAGCGCTGCCCGCAGGCTTGGCTCCCACCAGCCACGGCAAGGCTGGAGGAGTCCATACGGGAGAGCCCCTGCTACACCGGAGCCATTTGTTCACATGCCATGCACATGCCACACACACTCCATGTGTGTGCCATGCGCACACTGTGCCCGCTGCCCACACCATGCCACGCACACCCTGCGTGTCCTACCTGGATGTTGAGGCGCCCACGGTGGGCACCCAGGCCATAGCGCTTGTCGCTGGAGGCTCGGAGCTGGGAGTCCAGCACCCGCAGGGACTCCAGCCCCAGGGGGGGACACTCTAGGGGGCAAAGCAGAGGGGGGCAGTCTTGCTCAGAGATCCCTGTGCACAGCTGTATCCAGGCAGGGGTCCCTCCCTCAGGGCTGCCCCCACCCTGTGCCCCTTTTCATGTGCCCAGGGACAACACCTGGCAGGTCCTGTGCTGCGCCGTGCCATGCCGTGCCATGCCCCTTCTTCTTTGCCTGCCTGGCAAGGCACAGCAGCCCTGCCTGTGCCAGCTCCATGCCTGCCACCCTACCTGCCACCCCACTCCCAGGCTCTGTGGGGCGAGAACATGTGGGTGAGACCCCAGGCTCCAGCCCATGGCCCAGGAATACATTCAGGCCACATGGCCATGACTGCAGCCAGGGCAAACCCTGCTCCTTGTCACACAAACCCCACTCTGCGTCATGCAGAGGGGCAGGGGGGACAGCTGGGGGGGGGCGGAGCGTGGAGAGTGACCCCTTGCCAGCATCCCCCATCCCCACTGCAGGATGGGTGTGTGTCTGCACACGCGTGTGCGCGTGCCTGCGTGTGCGCAGTTTGCAGGGGGTGTTTCTATGCCCTCACAGGCAGGGTGTGTGCACAGCGTTGCCGGTTGTGCATGTACAGGGCGTGCATGTGTGACAACGCAGGGACCATGTGTGGCAGGTGCCTGGCGTGGATGGTAGCTGTGACCCTCAAACCGCAGGGGAAGGGATGGGGCTGCTCCCCACATATGTGGGTACAAGTGCTGAGGCATGCAGGTGTGCACCAGGCACCCACTGTTTGTGCATGGTGTGGAGGTGTGTGCACATCGGTGTGTGCCCGTGCAGCTCCCCAGGACTCTCTGCCCCATCCCCTGGCACTGAGCGTACGTACGAGGCTCCTGTGGAGCAGCTGTGTCTTTGGCTGTAGCCTTTGGCTTCTTCTTCACCACTTTCTTCTTCACCACTTTCTTCTTCACAACTTTAACCCGCACCAGCTTCTTCCTGGGCACTGGGGCTGGAGATGGGCAAAGGGACCCCCGAAGTTGTGGGGTGCTTGGGGACTCATGCACCCTTGCATCCCATCACCCGCCCACACACATGCACATCCCCATGACCCCCTCACATGGCCCCCAATGCTCATGGGGACACCCTGGGACATCTCCTCACCCTACACGGGCTGCAGCACTGCCCCAGAGGTGTGTACAGCCCCCAGAGTGCACCCCCCCACACACACACGCACACACAATCTGCAGATGTGCACACTTCACACGAACACACAAACCCAAATCACACGCACACAGAAACTGCACAAATGCAGACACATGCAGAGTGCATGCTCACACACACTAATGCAGAGTTACACACACGCACCACATGTGTGTCCCTATGTGCACACACACATACACACTCACATGGCCAAGCACACACCCGTGTGCACAGGCACCCCTGTGGACGCACACTTTAAGCCACTCCCCTCCGCACACATTCCTCTGCACACAGCAGTGCACACACACACACATTTGTGCACGCACATCCCTGCACACTCAGCCACGCGTACACACACACACTTGTGCACAAACGGGTGTGCTCACACACACTCACAGTCCACGCACACCCTTACATGCCCCGGCAGCTCCCCGGCCCCCCCGCGGCTCCTACCTTTGGTCCCGTGTCCCTCTTCCTTCAGCCGCCCGCGGTCCTGGGGGGCAGAGCTAGAGGGGGCTGCGCTGCCCGGGGTCCCCCCCGCCGCGCTTTTCTGGGGGGTGGCCGTAGTGCTTTTTGAGGTGCTCGCCCCGGTGCCTTTCGGGGAGGTCGCCCCTTTGGGGGGGCCCGTCGTGGTGACTTTCTGGGGGGTCGCCGCCGTGCCTCTCGGAGAGGTAGCCCCGGCGCCTTTTGCGGGGCCCGTCGTGATGCCCTTCGGGGGCGTCGCTGCCGTACCTTTTGGGGGAGCCGCCCCGGTGCCTTTGGAGGTGTCCGCCGTGGTTGAAGGGGGCCTCGGCGCCGTGCTTCTCGGGGGGGCTGTCCTGGTGCCTTGGAGGGAGGTCGTCGCGGTACTTTTGGGGGTGACCGCCGTGGTTGGAGGGGGGCTGGTTGCTGTGCCTCTTGGGGAGGTCGCCCCCGTGCCTTTTAGGGCAGCCCCCGCGGCGCCCCCGGCGGTGCCCATCCCCGTGGTGCCGGGGCGGCCAGACTCAGTGGGGGCGGNCACCGGGCACTCGGCGCCGTGGCGGAGCCAGGCCGGTCACGCACTCTCCCGTACCCCCGCGGCCCCTCTTCTTTCCCGCTGAGCCCGTCCCTGCCCCCCAAAAGGCAAAGTGCCTCTGTCCGCACTTCTGCCCGCACCGCTGCGCCGGGCCGGGCCGGCTGAGAGGGCAGGGGTCCCGCCGCCCTGTCCGGAGGTCTGCAGAGGTGTTGGGTAAAACTGTCCCCTGCCTGTGACCAGCTACTCTGAGAGCCCCCTCGAAAAGGGGACATCGTGTCCTGCCTGCTCACCCTGCACCATCTCCCCAACGTGTCCCTGCTGTCCCCAGCAGCGTACAGTGTCCCCACTATCCTTGCGCCCTGCAGTGTCTTTTCACCACCCTCTCACCGTGTTCCTACTGTCCCCAGCTTCATTCAGTATCCCTTTTGTCCCCAGCACCGTGTCCCTACTGTCCCTAGTACTCTGCAGTGTACTTTGCACCGTGTCTCCACTGTTCCCAGCACCCAGCAGTGTCCCCGTTGTCCCGGCACAGCCGGTGTCTGACCCTGCTCCTGGGGCTGAAGGGGAGCAGCCGCTCGGCATCCCGGGGCCGGTGCTGCAAGCAGCCCCCGTCACCGCTCTGCAGGGCAGGGGGGCTGCTGGGCACCGGCGGGATGAGGCATCGAGGGACTGATCCTGGCTGCTCGCTGGACCCGGTCCCACGGGAAACCCACGGTCCCTTCCTCCACGCATGCAACACTGTGCCGGGATACCGGGCACACGGGGCTTGTGGTGCCCAACCATCCCCCGGTGCTGCCCCTGCCTCTGCCACTGAAGGCACCTCGGCTGCTCCCGGCATCGACTCCTCCGTCCCAGAGACCCCGAGCGCTTTCCGGCCGTGATCACCGCCAGCGCGGCCGGAGGCACCCGGAGCGGCTCAACCCTTTCCGACAGGGAGGGCAGGGAGGGTTGCGGGGGCGGGGGTCCGCCATCCCCGCCTCGCTGCAGCCGTCAGTGACGCCGGCCGAACCCGGGGACCCGGGAGGCCCCAGGAACCGCCTGCGCCGAGCAGAGCCAAGTCCCGGCGCAGAGGAGGCGCCGAGCAACGGGGATCGGCCCCAGCCGTGCCAGGCAGTGGGGGATGTCCCTGCCCGGTGCTCTGCCCGGGAAGGGACCCTTGGGGAAGGTGGTGCCCACAGTGCCCAGAAACCTAGGGCATCCCCAGGGGGACTGCAGGGGTGGGACACCGGGCAGGGGCATTGCCAAACCGCTGTGCCAGCACCGCCGCAGGTGTGAGCGGGCTGGGCGCTGCCATGCCTCCCCCAGCAGCTCTGGTGGGAGCCTGCAGTGAGGTTTGAAGCATGCACAGTGCTGGAACCGCACAGGGAAGGAGCTGCAGGGAAGGAGAGAAGCACCACAAGGATAGAGGTGTGGGCAGGGGCTGGCAGCCTGGTGAGATCCGCAGGGTGGGAGATGGGGTCTGGGGCAGGGTCCAGATGAGGGGGAAGGTCCTGCCTTTCCCCTCACCCCAAGCAGGATCCTCCAAAAAGCCATGTTGCTGCTGCTGGTGTGGCCGTCAGCCTCCCATAAGCTTATTTTCCAACCAAAAAGGACTTTTCCTGCCTGATTTTTTTTATTTTATTGGGATTTTCTACAGCCTCCAGCCGCAGGGCTGGGCCAAGAGGGTGGGACAGAGTGGGTTGAGCTTGGGCCACCAGCACACTTTGGTGGCAGCTCTGTGTTTACCCAGCTGGAGTGGGCAGGGGAGCAGAGCTGGCATTTTGGGGTGCTGGACCCATTCCCATCCCCGTTTTCATCCCTGTTTCTTCCTACGGGTCCCCATAGGGCTGTCCCAGAGCCTGCTGCAGCCTGTGGTGCTTGCAACCACCCCAGGATCTCTGGATCCCCTTGCCTAGGGGCCATGGAGGCAGCACAGGACTTGGGGCAGTGCAGGATGCCATCTGGCTGCAAGCAAGGCTTTGTGTTCCTCCCAGGTGGGAGCAGCCCTCTTGGGACAGGCCAGTGCCACATGGGACTGTGCTTAGCTGAGGGGAGAGTGGGATGGAGTCCTACAGCCCTGCAACACCCGTGGATGCTCCTGCGGGATGGGGTCAGGTCCTGGCCCTGTGTCACCCAGGAATGCTCCTGATGGATGGCGTGCTTTGTCCCAGCAGCAACTGGGATGTTTCTTCCCCATCACTGGCTGAGATCAGGGGATGGCTGGGACCAGGCTGGCCACTGGCACAGGGCCCAGATGTCTGGCATGCAGGATGATGCTTTGTTACATGCCTGTGTTTTGGAGCTGGGTGGTGGGAGGGGTTTTGTTGTGAGCTGAGGCATCTCATGCATCCTGCTGAGGGTTCTGGAAAGGGCCCAGGAGGGGAGGCTGCCCTCACTGGCGTGACTCAGTCCCCATGTGATGGGACTTTCTAGGTTTGCTGAAGACCTGGCACCTCTCCGCATCCTCCCGGCTGAGGTGCTGGGCGCAGCGCCCGGCTCCAGGGCAGGAGAGGCCAGCGGGGCTGGCCCTGCTCCCAGCTCCCCAGGGCCAAGGCACACAGCTCGGCAGGCTCCGGTGCTCCGATTCAGCCTCGCTCAGCACTTCCAGGGAAGTTATGAGTTTCCCCATGCAGCTTGGCTCGGAGTCAAGCCAGCCGCGTCCGCATTGCCGGCAGCTGCCAGCTCCTGCAGTGGGAGATGCCTTAAAGGCACCGTAGCCTGACCCAGCAGGGATGCTGCTGGATGGCTGCCGCGCCCCCCTCCCTTCCTCTCCCTCCTCACCCGGCATCCTGCAGCCCAAGCAGAGGTAACAGCAGGGCAAAACCCACCAACTCAGCTTTGGAGTTGCTTGTACCACCAGTGCTGGTGCTCCTGGGAAAGTTTGCTGCTCTCTGTGGGTGTGTAGAAGGCCTCCTGGCACAGCACCCCTAGTGCTGGGGTATCCCAAAAAGTGGGTTCTCCCTTGGGGTAAAACAGCTGAATCCTGGGGATGATGATGCCCTGCACCCTGTGCAAGTGCTGCCCACTCCTTGGCTCACTGCCCTGAGCTGCCCTGGCATGGGAACCTCAGGCTGAGGACGAGGTTGGGACTGCCAGCCAAGGCAAATGATTTGGCAGCCACCAGGCTGGCCACGGGGCTTGTGCCCAAACCACTGGGCAGTGCCACATCCACCCAGTGGTAACCAGGCGGGTGGCTAAGCACTAAGCACTAGGGTGCACAGGTTGCGTGAGGGATCTCAGTGCTGGGCAAGGGGTCCCTGGGCTATCCTGGCCCCATCTCTCCTTGTTCCTGTCCTCTGTCCACAGTGCAGGGACATGGGCCTCGCTAGTGGTAGCATGGGACAGAGCCCTCCTGTATCCCTGGCACTGTCAGGGATGGAGGCGGTGGCTGTGGGGAAGGAGGAAGTCACTGTGGTCTGGGGAGGGGTGAGAGGCTCTGAAGTGCTTTGCAAGGGCTTCCCTGGCTGGTTGGGGCTGTCCCTGGTCACTGCTTCCCTGCACCAAGTGCCAGAGCCCCTTGCCCATTGCTCTGCAGAATCTCGATGCAGGGCAAGGGGCTGGCAACCACCCTGGGTCCAGCTCCAGGTCTTGCCCTGGTCCCAGGGGAGCTGGGCTTCAGGGATGTCCCCTCCCTGGGCACAGTTTCACCCCAGAAGCCCCAATGTGACATCTCCCTCCCCACTGCCCCACCTAGGACCTGGCCATGCTGAGCTGAGGGGACACCTCTGACCACAAGATCATTCCACTATGAGCAGAACTGTGGGTATATCAGCCTGAGCAGGGGCTGGGGGTGCTAGGGGGGCCTCAGGCACCAGACACCCTCCTGGAGCATCCCTGGAGGGCTTCCTGTCTGCAGTGCCGCTGATGCTCCATGGCTTGGTATCTCTGCAGAATGGATGCAGCCCCCAGGGCTGCGCAGGGACAATGAAGCTTCACAGCAAGAACTAGCGGCTCCTGGAGGTGGTGGCCTGTATTGTCCTGGCCTGCTGTCTCTGACAGGCAAATATCTTCTTCTACCTGCTCCTGCTCCTGCCCCTCATCTTCCTCTTTGAAGAAGCCATTGGAGGATGAGGATGGCCCTGCATATTGCTTGTGCTGCTCAACAAGGGGCCTTGCCCTCACCTGCGCGGTGTCTCTGCTGGGCATGGATGGCAGGGTGTATGTAGGCACCCAGCCCCAGCAGCAGTGTACACCCCCTCTCCCCTCCAACTCCTTCCTGCAGCCCTTCCAGCTTCCTTGCCTGCAGCACCAGTCCCCATGACCTGCAGCATGGCACCCATGGCGGGGAGCAGGTTCATCCCCAGCCCAACACGCTTCTGGCAGCATCCCTTGCCCAAAACAGGCACCCTACCCAGAGGTTGGGGGAGGCAGCTGCTGTGAGGAGCCTGTGCTGACCCCAGGGACACGGTGGGAGGATCTGCCACCAGTGCAGTGGAGGGGTCCTATGGAGGCCCCATGGCCAGGCTCAGCTCCCAGGAGTTTTTGTTGGATGGAGGTAGCATCCTGCTGTCTCCTGCCTGCTGTCTCCCACTCACGTCCAACCAGGACCCTGGTCTTGGGGCAGCCTGGAGACCCAGCACCATCTCCTCAACCTCCATGGTGCCAGATGGGACCTGGCACTGAGGAGGTCCCACCTGGGGACAGTCTGAGTGGGCTTGACTCCAGAATCAGTCCCTCAAGCCCCCCCCCCGGACTCTGCTCAGCTCCATCCTGCTCCCCATGGGCAGTGGCAGTAGGTGAACTCCCAAAAGCAGCTATTGCATGGGGCAGGTGGGGGGCCATGGAGGAAGAGTCAGGGGATTCCTGGGGAGGAGGTCCTGCTGCAGGGGCATGTGCTGGAGGGGCCAGGCAGCTCCGCGGGTGTAGGGGGGCCCTGCTTGGACTCCTGGGACTCTGTAATGGGATGGACACAAAAAGAGAGCCAAGGTAAACAGTGGAGAAAAGGCTACTTAGCCAATTTCAGGAAACCACATAAGAAAAAAACCCCACACGCTCCAGATATCCCTTCTTTGCCATTTATTCCAGCTCAGCCCGACACCCGCATCTCCTTGGCTGATTTCCAGCACACTCCCCCTGAAGGGGGTGTGTTCCCAGGCCTTTCTTGCTCAGACCCTTCCTTCCAAAAGAGCAGGAGATGGAGTTTGGGGGTAAGTTTGTTCACGTGGTGGTGCTGGTGTGGGGTGGCCGTCCTCCTCCTGAGGACTGGGGCTGCGTGACACCGTGGGGACATTGTGATGTCACTGGTGAGGTTGGCCATGGAACTCTCCTCACCCCAGCAACCCAGTAAAGCAGGGTGCAGAGCCGTGAGCCCCAGCAGACAGGAGAGGGTGGCCGGAACCCACACTTGTCTGGCAGCAGCATGGCCCGGATCCGGCGCAGCAGGAGCCGCAGCAGGAGCCGGAGCCGGAGCCGGAGCCGGCGCCAACGCCGAGGCCGAAGCCGAAGCTCACGCCGCTACCACCGTCGGAGTCAACGCCGGTCAAGGAGGAGCCGAAGTCGGTCCAGGATGCGCAGACACCGGCGTGGGAGCCGCCGTCGACGTGGGAGCCGCCGCCGTCGCCGCCTGCGCTGAGCTGGGCCCAGGACTAGATGCCAGTGGAGCCAGTGTCCCTGAGAGCTCCGGCCACCACCCCCTCCATGCTGCTGCACCACCGCGGCTCTGGCTCCATCAATAAAGCTGTAATGATCTCATGATTGGGGTGTGTGTCCCTGGTGTTCCT
>VXBJ01003389.1:334531-345151 GCA_013400055.1 Nycticryphes semicollaris
CTCCAGATATCCCTTCTTTGCCATTTATTCCAGCTCAGCCCGACACCCGCATCTCCTTGGCTGATTTCCAGCACACTCCCCCTGAAGGGGGTGTGTTCCCAGGCCTTTCTTGCTCAGACCCTTCCTTCCAAAAGAGCAGGAGATGGAGTTTGGGGGTAAGTTTGTTCACGTGGTGGTGGTGATTTGGGGCCAGTGCTGGTGCGGGGTGGCCGTCCTTCTCCTGTGGACCGGGGCCAGCCAGTAACCATGGAGCATGTGGCCAGGTGGCACCATGGTGACATTGTGATGTCACTGGTGAGGCTGGCTGTGGAATGCACCCCAGTAAAGCAGGGTGCAGAGCCGTGAGCCCCAGCAGACAGGAGAGGGTGGCCGGAACCCACACGTGTCTGGCAGCAGCATGGCCCGGATCCGGCGCAGCAGGAGCCGCAGCAGGAGCCGGAGCCGGAGCCGGCGCCGAGGCCGAAGCCGAAGCCGAAGCCGAAGCTCACGCCGCTACCACCGTCGGAGTCAACGCCGGTCAAGGAGGAGCCGAAGTCGGTCCAGGAGGGGCCGACACCGGCGTGGGGGCCGCCGTCGGCATGGGAGCCGCCGCCGTCGCCGCCTGCGCTGAGCTGGGCCCAGGACTAGATGCCAGTGGAGCCAGTGTCCCTGAGAGCCCTGGACACCACCACCTCTGTGCTGCTGCACCACTGGCTCCGTCAATAAAGCTGTAATGATCTCATGATTGGGGTGTGTGTCCCTGGTGTTCCTGTGTGCCAGATGTTGGTCCCCTGGTGGTGTCAATCCATGGTTGAGCATAGCCAGGCCTGCCCCACCTTTCCAGGGATGGAGATGCCCCTTCCTGCCTGCTCCAGTGCTGGATCTGATGCCTCTTTACATCTCCCAGCTCATCTTCCTGTCCCAGTCCCTCTTCTACCTCTTCGCCCATCTCCATGTCCATTGCCACCCAGTCATAGAATCATAGAATTATAAAATTAATCTGCCTGATCCTGTCCTGGCTCTGACTCCCTGTCTCCAATTCCCCAACCCATCTCCACTTCCCCATCCCATCCCCAAATCTCTGCCCATAGAATCATGGCATGCTTGTGATGGAAGGGAACTTTAAAGATCAACTGGCTCCAACCCCCTGCTATAGCATAGACTCCTTCCACTAGACCAGGCTCAAATGCCGACCCAACCTGCCCTTGGACACTTCCAAGCGTGTCATGGGGCATCCACAGCTTTTCAGGACAACCTGCTCCCGTGCCTCACCACCCTCTGAGTGAAGAATTGCTTCTGTCTCATCTAAATCAACCCTCTTGCAGTTTAAAGATGTTACCTCTTGTCCTGTCACTACTGCCTGTCAGTAGTCCCTCTCCGGCTTTCCATAGGTACTGCAAGGCTGCTCTAAAGTCTCCCTGGAGCCTTTTCTTCTCCATGCTGAACAACCAGAGAATCATTTGTTTTGGTTGAAAGAGACCTTTAATATCACCAGTCCAACCATTAACCTAACACTGTCAAGTCCACCACTAAACCATGTCTCTAAGCACCACATCTACATGTGTTTTAAATACCTTCAAGGACGGTGACTCAGCCTCTTCCCTGGACAGCCTTCTCCTGTCCTTTAGAACCCTTTATGTGAAGACATTTTTCCTAATATTCAACCTGTATCTCCCCTGGTGCAACTTGAGGCCATTTTCCTCTCATCCTATCACTTGTTACCTGGGAGAAGGGACTGATCCCCACCTCTCTACAGCCTCCTTTCCAGTAGATGGAGAAAGCAGTAAGGTCTCCCTTTCTCAGCCTCTTTTTCTCCAGGTTAAACACACTCAGTTCCCTCAGCTGCTCCGCATTGGGCTTGTGATCTACACCCTTCACCAACTTTGTTGCCCTTCTCTGAATGTGCTCCAGCACCTCAATGTTTTCCTCGTAGTGAGAGACCCAAAACTGAACACAATATTCTAGGTGCAGCCTCAGCAGAGCCAAATACAGAGGGACAATCACTTCCCTAGTCCTGCTCACCATGCCATTTCTCTTACAAGCCAGGATGCTATTGGCCTTCTTGGCTACCTGGGCACACTGCTGGCTCGTGTTCAGCCGACTTTTGACCAACAACCCAGGCCCTTTTCTGCCAGGAAGCTCTCCAGCTGCTCTTCCCCAAGGCTGGAGTGCTACATGGGGTTGTTGTGATCCAAGCACAGGACCCAGCATTTGGCCTTGTTGAACCTCATCCTGTTGTCCTTGGCCCATCGATCAGGCCTGTCCAGTACCCTCAGTAGAGCCTTCCTATGCTCAAGCAGGTCAGCATTCCCACCCAGCTTGGTGTCATCTGCAAACTCACTGAGGGTGCACTCGATCCCCTCATCCCGATCATTGATAAAGATACTAAACAGAACTAACCTTAACAATGAGCCCTGGGGAACACCTCTTGTGACAGGCTGCCAAATGGGTTTCATCCCATTAACCACAACTCTTTGGGACTTTCCCTCCAGCCAGTGTTTAACCCAGTGGACAGTACTCCCATCCAAGCCATGAGCAACCAGTTTCTGCAGGAAAATGCTCTGAGAAATGAGTTCAAAAGCTTTACTGAAGTCTATTAGGTAGACAGAAACCCCAATTCTCTCAACCTGTCTTTACTGAAGAGGTATTCTGGCCCTCTGATCATCTTAGCAGCCTTCCTCTGGACTTGCTCCAACAAGTCTATGTCCTTGTTATGCTGGGGTCGCCAGAGCTGGATGCAGTACTAGAGGTGGGGTCTCATAAGGACAGAGGGGAAGAATCACCTCCACCATNAGGCTGCCAAATGGATTTCATCCCATTAACCACAACTCTTTGGGACTTTCCCTCCAGCCAGTGTTTAACCCAGTGGACAGTACTCCCATCCAAGCCATGAGCAACCAGTTTCTGCAGGAAAATGCTCTGAGAAATGAGTTCAAAAGCTTTACTGAAGTCTATTAGGTAGACAGAAACCCCAATTCTCTCAACCTGTCTTTACTGAAGAGGTATTCTGGCCCTCTGATCATCTTAGCAGCCTTCCTCTGGACTTGCTCCAACAAGTCTATGTCCTTGTTATGCTGGGGTCGCCAGAGCTGGATGCAGTACTAGAGGTGGGGTCTCATAAGGACAGAGGGGAAGAATCACCTCCACCATGTAGGACTAGTAGGAACCACGTTGCCTTTCACTGAGATTCCTCCTGTCTGAGGATCAAGAGACAATGTGGTCTTGCCAGGGCTTCCCAAAGAGATCAGGGGGATGTTTTGGCAATCCCAGCTCACTGCTGGGAGACGCTCCTCTAATTCCCTCACTGACATTTAAAAAGCTACACCTGTGGCATCACAATGTCTGTAAGAGTGGAGAAAAGGCTGTTTATCCAATTTCATAAAAACACATAAGAAAAAAACCCCACACACGCTCCAGATATCCCTTCTTTGCCATTTATTACAGCTCAGCCCAACACCTGCATCTCCTTGGCTGTTTTTCAGCACACTCCCCCTGAAGGGGGTGTGTTCCCAGGCATTTCTTGGCAGGAGATGGATTTTGGGGTTGGTTTGTTCACATGGTAGTGGTGATATGGGGATGGTGCTGGTGCGGGGTGGCCATCATCCTGAGGACCAGGGCTGGCCGGTAGCCATGGAGCATGTTGCCAGGCGGCACCATGAGGACAGTGTGATGTCACTGGTGAGGTTGGCTGTGGAATGTGCCTCACCCCGCCACCCCGGTAAAGCAGGGGCAGAGCCCCAGCAGACAGGAGAGGGTGGCTGGAACACGCAGTCATCTGGCAGCAGCATGGCCCGGACCCGGCGCAGCAGGAGCCCCAGCAGGAGCCGCAGCAAGAGCTGGAGACAGCGTCAAGGCCAAAGCTTGCGCCGCTACCACAGTCAGCATCAGCGCCAGTCCAGGATGGGCAGACGGCAGCGTGGGAACCGTCATCAGCATGGGAGCCGCCGTCACCGCCTCCGCTGAGCTGGACCCAGGACTGGATGCCAGTGGAGCCAGTGTCCCTGAGAGTCCTGGCCACCACCCGCCCCATGCTGCTGCACTACTGTGGCTCTGGCTCCATCAATAAAGCTGTAGTGATCTCATGATGGGGGTGTTTGTGCCTGATGTTCCTGTGTGCCAGATGTGGGTCCCCTGGTGTTGTGCCTCACTGATGGGTGTCCATGTCTTCTGAGGGTGTGTATCTCATGGTTGTGTGTGTGTAGGAGCAGGGCACCTCTCTAGGGATGGAGGTGCCCCAGCCTGCCTCTTCCAGTGCTAGGTCTGATGCCTGTCTCCATCTCCCAGCCCATCTCCCTGTTCCAGCCCTTCTCCATGTCACAACCCATCTCAACATACCAAACCCTTCTCCATGTCCCAAACCCGTCTATAACCCAGCCCATTCCCATGTATCCATCTCATATCCATGTCAAAGTCTATGTCTTTATCCCAGCCCATATCCATATCCACAGCTCGTCTCAGTGTCTCCAAACCATCCGCATATCCAAGCTGGTCTTCATGTCCCCAAGCTGTTTCTACATCTGCAGCAAAGTCCATGTCTCCAGCACATCTCCATGTCCCCATCCCATCATGGCACGGTAGAAGGGCCCTTGCAGCTGCTCTGGGCCCTGGCAGCCCCAGTGGGAGAGGAGAGGAGGCTGTGCTGGGGGACAGTGTCATTCCTCCTGGGGAATGGTAAAGCTGCCCTTTCCCCAGGGAGCTGTTTCTTACGCATGTTGTACTTTTCAGAGGAAGAAAGAGGAGGTCCAGAGCTTTCCCCAAGGCTGGACCGCTCCTGAGGTGTTTGGTGCTAATGGCAGCACATGGCAGCACATGGACTGATGTGAGCAAGGCAGTCTGCCAGCAAGGCTTTAGAGAAGATTTGGTGCCCTATCATCACTTCAGTTACACAAAGGAGGGAAAGGGGTGCAAGAGGAAGACTGTCCTTAGCCAGCTTTGTCTTTTTTTTTTTTTTTTTAGAATTAACCCAGGAGGTTGGCTTTTTTCTCCCCATCTTTCACGAAAGAAAAACCCTGCAATGATATCAAGGCAGGAGANTGGCCCTCTGATCATCTTAGCAGCCTTCCTCTGGACTTGCTCCAACAAGTCTATGTCCTTGTTATGCTGGGGTCGCCAGAGCTGGATGCAGTACTAGAGGTGGGGTCTCATAAGGACAGAGGGGAAGAATCACCTCCACCATGTAGGACTAGTAGGAACCACGTTGCCTTTCACTGAGATTCCTCCTGTCTGAGGATCAAGAGACAATGTGGTCTTGCCAGGGCTTCCCAAAGAGATCAGGGGGATGTTTTGGCAATCCCAGCTCACTGCTGGGAGACGCTCCTCTAATTCCCTCACTGACATTTAAAAAGCTACACCTGTGGCATCACAATGTCTGTAAGAGTGGAGAAAAGGCTGTTTATCCAATTTCATAAAAACACATAAGAAAAAAACCCCACACACGCTCCAGATATCCCTTCTTTGCCATTTATTACAGCTCAGCCCAACACCTGCATCTCCTTGGCTGTTTTTCAGCACACTCCCCCTGAAGGGGGTGTGTTCCCAGGCATTTCTTGGCAGGAGATGGATTTTGGGGTTGGTTTGTTCACATGGTAGTGGTGATATGGGGATGGTGCTGGTGCGGGGTGGCCATCATCCTGAGGACCAGGGCTGGCCGGTAGCCATGGAGCATGTTGCCAGGCGGCACCATGAGGACAGTGTGATGTCACTGGTGAGGTTGGCTGTGGAATGTGCCTCACCCCGCCACCCCGGTAAAGCAGGGGCAGAGCCCCAGCAGACAGGAGAGGGTGGCTGGAACACGCAGTCATCTGGCAGCAGCATGGCCCGGACCCGGCGCAGCAGGAGCCCCAGCAGGAGCCGCAGCAAGAGCTGGAGACAGCGTCAAGGCCAAAGCTTGCGCCGCTACCACAGTCAGCATCAGCGCCAGTCCAGGATGGGCAGACGGCAGCGTGGGAACCGTCATCAGCATGGGAGCCGCCGTCACCGCCTCCGCTGAGCTGGACCCAGGACTGGATGCCAGTGGAGCCAGTGTCCCTGAGAGCTCCGGCCACCACCCCCTCCATGCTGCTGCACCACCGCGGCTCTGGCTCCATCAATAAAGCTGTAGTGATCTCATGATGGGGGTGTTTGTGCCTGATGTTCCTGTGTGCCAGATGTGGGTCCCCTGGTGTTGTGCCTCACTGATGGGTGTCCATGTCTTCTGAGGGTGTGTATCTCATGGTTGTGTGTGTGTAGGAGCAGGGCACCTCTCTAGGGATGGAGGTGCCCCAGCCTGCCTCTTCCAGTGCTAGGTCTGATGCCTGTCTCCATCTCCCAGCCCATCTCCCTGTTCCAGCCCTTCTCCATGTCACAACCCATCTCAACATACCAAACCCTTCTCCATGTCCCAAACCCGTCTATAACCCAGCCCATTCCCATGTATCCATCTCATATCCATGTCAAAGTCTATGTCTTTATCCCAGCCCATATCCATATCCACAGCTCGTCTCAGTGTCTCCAAACCATCCGCATATCCAAGCTGGTCTTCATGTCCCCAAGCTGTTTCTACATCTGCAGCAAAGTCCATGTCTCCAGCACATCTCCATGTCCCCATCCCATCATGGCACGGTAGAAGGGCCCTTGCAGCTGCTCTGGGCCCTGGCAGCCCCAGTGGGAGAGGAGAGGAGGCTGTGCTGGGGGACAGTGTCATTCCTCCTGGGGAATGGTAAAGCTGCCCTTTCCCCAGGGAGCTGTTTCTTACGCATGTTGTACTTTTCAGAGGAAGAAAGAGGAGGTCCAGAGCTTTCCCCAAGGCTGGACCGCTCCTGAGGTGTTTGGTGCTAATGGCAGCACATGGACTGATGTGAGCAAGGCAGTCTGCCAGCAAGGCTTTAGAGAAGATTTGGTGCCCTATCATCACTTCAGTTACACAAAGGAGGGAAAGGGGTGCAAGAGGAAGACTGTCCTTAGCCAGCTTTGTCTTTTTTTTTTTTTTTTTAGAATTAACCCAGGAGGTTGGCTTTTTTCTCCCCATCTTTCACGAAAAACCCTGCAATGATATCAAGGCAGGAGAAGGCAATGTGCTCAGCAGTGTTTCACCACGTGTTGCTTTGTCACCTTGATCACTTTCTAGATGGTCTGCCATTGCTTTTTTTTTATGCTTTGGGCTGATGTGATTCATTATCCATATATTTATGATATTAAACATTATTACACATTTCCAATATCTTTATTTAAATTGCATTTGTTATAAATACTGACAGTCCTTGTTTCTTCTAAATTTCTCACCTGTTTGGTCCTGAGCCCTGCTGTGACAATTCATCCCACTGCTGCCCACTCTGACCCTTGTTCTGTCCCCTGCTCTGGCCCCTGCCCGGGGCACTGGGTTGGCCCAACTGTCCAGCACTGGTGTCCCAGGAAAGAGATTAATGGCAACTGGGTTCCCTTCAGCTGGAACTGGCTTTGTACTGGGATGGGAAGCTCTCAGCTGGGGTCGGGAGGCACCTGGCAGAGTTCCCACTCCACATACTAGCTCCACACAACCTGAGGCATTCCCACCACCACCCAACCTGAGCTCATCAACCTCTACGGGAGGATCCCAAAATGCTCCCAGATGCAGACACTGCTGAAACACTGGGAAAAGGGCCTTTTGGTGTGTTAGGGTGCTTCCTCCCCTCTTCTGATTTTGGCCTTTCTATGCTTTATTGTTTTCAAATGTAAAAAGTCGTATTTGTTAAAGAAGTGCATGCTGTAATTGTTTTTGGGGTAAGTTTGTTCACATGGTGGTGGTGATGCGGGGCCAGTGCTGGTTGTGGGGTGGCCGTTCTATTCCTGAGGACTGGGTCCAGCTGGTAGCCATGGAGCATGCACATGGCTACGTGGCACTATGGGGACATTGTGGTGTCACTGGTGAGGTTGGCCACGGAATGTGCCTCGCCCCACACCCCTATAAAACAGGGTGCAGAGCTGCAAGCCCCAGCAGACAGGAGAGGGTGGCCGGAACCCACACTCATCTGGCAGCAGCATGGCTCGGACCCATCGCAGCAGGAGCCGCAGCAGGAGCCGCAGCAGGCGCCAAGGCCGAAGTTCACGCCGCTACCACCGTCGGCGTCAACGCCGGTCAAGAATGAGCCAACGCCGGTCCAGGATGGGCAGACGCCGTCGTGGGAGCCGCCGTCGCCGCCTCTGCTGAGCTGGGCCCAGAACTAGATGCCAGTGGAGCCAGTGTCCCTGAGAGCTCCGGCCACCACCCCCTCCATGCTGCTGCACCACCGCGGCTCTGGCTCCATCAATAAAGCTGAAATAATCTCATGATTGGGGTGTATGTCCCTGGTGTTCCTGTGTCCCAGATATGGGTGCCCTAGTGTTGTGTCTCATTGGTGGGTGTCCGTGTCTTTCTGAGGGTGCATATCTCATGGTTATGCAAGTCCAGGAGCAGCACACCTCTCCAGCAATGGAGATGCCCCAGCCTGTCTCCTCCGGTGCTGGCTCTGATGCCTGTCTCCATCTCCCAGGACTTCTGTCCCAGCTCTTCTTCCACTGCTCCAGCCCATCTCCATTTCTTCAAACCGTTTCCTCGTCCATGGCCAGAGATTCATAGAATCGTGTCACAGAATCAAGAACAGCTTAGGTTGGAAGGACCTTTAACTAGTTTCAATCTCCCTGCCACCAGCAGGAGCTCATTCCACTAGCAGGTTGTTCAACATCCCATCTGACCTGGCTGGGACAGATGGATGCCTCTAGGGAGGCCATGGCACAGGCCATGTTCCCCCTGGGAGGAGTCTAGAGGGGCGCCTTGGTCCCTAACGCAGAGCAGCTCATGGGCAGAGCTGCATCCCATCCTGCCCCACCTCCCTCTGCCACTGCCCCTCCCACTCTTCCAGCACTCACCCCTCTGCAACACCCAGGCTTGATCCACAGCTGGGGCTCACAGGGTTGAGACGTGATTAAATTCCACCCTTGGATGCTCCCTGCTCCTCTCTGCACTGCTCCCAGGGTGCTAGATGAGGCTCTGCCCAGGAGGGTGCAGGGTGGGTGCTTCCCAGCCTCCCTGCACTGCACTCTTCCACGGTGCATCTTGTCCAGCCCATGTACCCCATGCAGCCCACGCACCAAATGCAGCCTACGCACCCCAGTCTCCAGGGCCCAGGGGTTCCAAGGGAGTCACCTGGAAGTGCAGCCCCTTCCCCACTTTGTTGCTGTTCATCTACCAGCCAAACAATGCGGCATCCTGACAGGCCTTGCTAATTGGCCTAAATCAATTTACCCTGGGTGCTGCTTTTCAGCACATGGCTCATTTCCTTGCATGAGAGGTGAGTGCGCAGCTCCCCAAACCCCTCTGTCTCTTGAATTATTTAGAGCCCAGGCTGTCAGAGAGACTGCAGGTTTGGGGCATCTGGGCAGGGATGCTGGGGGACTGGGCAAAGGTGCTGGGGTCTGTGAGCTGTGGGGTATTAGCTCTTTCCCCTTTGGTTTGTTCATCATCCCAAGAGATGCCATGGGGTGGAGGGTGGGTGTGTGCTCAGCCAGAGGCTAGAGGCTCTGGGGAACCCAAGGACTGGCTGCACTGGGGTGGCTCAGCCACAAGGACAGGGCACCCTGAGGTTGGGGTGGTGGTGGGGTGGCATTGGGGTTAGGCAGATGTTGCAAGAACGAAGTTAAAATTTTATCAAGAAGTTCCAGCTGGGACATGTTTGAGACATCACAGGTGGTACCTAACCTTGAAATGAAGTAGTGTATCTTATGTGATCGACTGCCCTTGCTGAATTAGACATAAGATAGCAAAAAATAAACACTCTGAAACAAAGTTGAGCCAAGAGTGTATCCCAAACTAAACTTGGGTCATTACAAATATAAAATACACACACCCCTTGTGAATAATGAGCATGCTAATCATGTAACCTCCCTAAATACCTTGAGCCTGGATGCATAGGTATAGTTAGGAGTGGTGAATTGAATTATTATTCTGCATAAGTGAAAATCTGCAGGCGGTTTAGGGACATTGAAATCAGCTGTGGACATGGAAATGGGCAGGCAGATGGAAACAGTGGTGAGACTGAGCACAGAAGACTCGAGCTCCAGCCTCAGTCAGGTGAACAAGTCTCAAAGTTCCACTCAAATGATATCAGCATTTTCGTTTTCATTTTCCTCCCTAGGAAGTGCATTGATGTTCTGTGTCATGCAAAAGAAGGTTCTCTGGGCACTGTGCCATTCATCAGGGCTTTGGATAAGGAATTGGCAGGATGATTTTTATCTAGAAGAAAGCTGGTAAAGGACGATTAACAGCTGCAGGTACTGATAGGACAAGGTGAAATGAGCTCCTACTGAAATATGATTTAGATGAGATGAAAGAAATATGTTGATGGACTGGTAAATACTGTCCCAAGAAGCTGTGGACATCCCATCACTGGAAGTGTCCAAGGCCAGGTCAGAAGGGACATTGAACAACCTGGTCTAGTGCTAGTGAAATGAGCTCCTACTGGTGGCAGGGAGTTTGAAACTAGTTAATCTTTAAGGTCCCTTCTAACTCCAAACATTCCAGGACTCTGTGACTCTGTGATTTTATGACTGTAAAGGCACGGATACAGAGATGGGTTGGAAACATATAGATGGACTGGAGAGGTGGAAGAGAGGCTGGGACAATGAGATGGTCTGGGAGATGGAGACAGG
>VXBJ01003390.1:2002-24030 GCA_013400055.1 Nycticryphes semicollaris
TTTTTTTTTTTTTTTTTTTTTCCCCCAGTGTTTACCTAGATGCTTAGAAAGAAATCTGTTCAAGCAGCTTGACATTTTGCAGAAGATTTTTTGTTTGTTTTTTTAAAGGTATTGGTATTTATGTGCTGTCTTAAAAAATGTTATGCTTTGATGTCAAAGTATGATTTAATATTCCTATTCTGGAAAGAATGCAGATAAAAAACATTAATCACACACTATTCATAAAAAAGATTCAATTTTCACAAAAAGTAATGTTAATAATTGTATGAATTATTGCTATTATTAAAGATTAGTTTAATACTAAATGTTTATTTAAAATTAAAATAAGCATTTGCTCCAAATCCTGTATATACTCTACATCACTGTACTTAATATAAAATTTGCTATTGACTTCACTAAGCTTTTTCTCAAGCCTCATTGAACACAATAGGTAATACGGTAGTAGTTAATAACATTGTTTTAGATTAGTAAAAATGAATAGCCACTCTTTGTTCAGCATGAACAGTTGCTTTGTATAGAACACAAATTGACATAAAATAATAACAAAAATTATAATTAACAATGGAGTGGTAAGGCCTTGAGAGGAAAAAGAAGACAGAAAATATGTTACTACCTGCTCTCTCCTAAGGTGTTTTCACACTGATACTAGAAAGTGTGCAGCCAAAAGAAATCAATAGAGTTCCTAGGATAATCCATACTGCTGAAATAGCTTGATGAAGATTATGACTCAAACTATAGAGAATTATTCATCCAGGCAGTGAATAGACAGGGTGAAGAGAAACTGTACTGAGCTCTGTAATGGAAATTGTTGTAATGTGCTTATCTAAATGTCTTTAGAAGAAAACCACCAATGATTATGATGAAAACAGGAAAACAAGTGGATACAATTTTTACAAGAGGAAAAAAAAGTCAGCTGTAAAAAGAGAATCGTTTTGAGAAAATTCATTTATGGGTTTCAGCACAACAGACAGCAAAAGTCAAAACACAATTTATAGTTTTTATCTGCTAGAATTTGGTAAAAAGAGCAAGTTTACGCAAGCAAATATAACAGATAAAATATGAAAAAAATTGCCACTTTCAAATTAAAAAGACATTCCTGTTTTTATCAACGCTAAGTTGTTTTACTGATTTTTGCTTCTGTACCAAACAGCTCTTAGCCTTCAACTGGGATTTTGCAATTTAGCAGTACAGAGGTTGCTAGAAATTTCTGGTTTAAGCCATTTGTAGAGAGTATATAAACTTATACAGAAATGTAAAGGAAAAAAAAATCTTAAAAATGGTTCATAAATTAATGTTGAACTATTGGAGATTTCCTAGCAACAGTCTGAATTCAAACAGATACATTCCAGAAAAAATCCAAGGACACATTCTAACAATCTTAATCAGCCTGTCTAAAAAACTTGCCTTATCATCAGCAGTCAGGAAGAACCACTTTCTTCTCCTGTTTTGCATGTAGGTCAAAAGATGAAAACTTGTTTCATAAACGCATTGAAATATAACACACTAAACCATTTCAATCTCCAAATCCAAGGGAGAATATACCATAACCACCTGTATCTATATTTTGGGTTTATATGATTATTTTTTTTATTATTTTTAAAACACTTAAGGACATTGCAACTATTCCTGAAAAAAATGCATAAAGAAGTGAATGATGCACATTCTCACAGACAAATATATTTCAAGTATTATTACAAAGTCCTTAGACCCTAGTTCATTGTCTGCTACTACAAGTGAAAATAAGATAGATAATGCCTAACTCATCTGCTAGGTAACCGCAGAGTTACTGCATTATCTGATAATTTTATGACAGAGTAAATCACCACACTAAGCAGTCATGTCTGTTGTTCCTTTACCGAAATAAGCATTTCTTGCAACTGTGTATATATGTGCTTATAAACAGTCCATGTTTATATGTTTTCTCATGCTTCCTAAGTGCAACTACGTGCTTTTGTTTTATAAAATCATGGAATTGGAGAGGTACTCTTTATCAGGGAATGTAGTGGTAAGACAAGGGGTAATAGTTTTAAATCAAAAGAGGAGAGATTTAGATTAAATACTAGAAATAAATTCTTTCCTGTGAGGGTGGTGAGGCACTGGAACAGATTGCCCAGAGAAGTTGTGGATGCCCTGTCCCTGGAAGTGTTCAAAACCAGGCTGGATGGGACTTTGAGTAACTTGGTCTAGTGGAAGTTGTACCTGTCCATGGCAGAGGGGCTAGAACTCAATGAACTTTAAAGTCCCTTTCAATTCTAACCATTCTATGATTCTATAATTGAAGAATTGTATAGATGGCTGAACACCTGCCTGCTGATGGGAAGCAGTGAATGAATTCTTTGCTTTTCTTTGCTTGAGTGCACAGCTTTTGCTTTACTTATTAAACTGTCTTTATCTCAGCCCCAGAGTTTTTCCTCACTTGTAAGCTTGGAGAAAGTAAGTGAGCAGCTGTGTGATCATAGTTGCTGTCTGAGGTTAATGAGGCTGTTTTCTTCTTCTCTATATAGCAGCAAATATAGAGCAAATATAGCCTTTAAAGCATGCTAAACAAGGAGCAGAGAAACGGGAGTAACAGGCTTGAAGCACCGTAAAACGTGTTTAGGTTGGGACTACTAGGAGTAGGCAATGATGAGGGCCCTTTGAATCATCTGGAAGGAACCTAATAAATGCTAGACTTTAATTAAGCAATCCCTACCTAACAAGAGTGTACTCAATTATATGCTTAAATCCCATGCTTACGTATTTTGCTAAACTGCACAGTGCTAGCGTATGTGTGTTTGGCGAGTAGACAAGAATATTTTTAACTAAACAGTTTTACATTAGAAAATGCCAATTTATCTGAATCATTCTTCTCCCTACTAAGAACAAAACAGTTTTGATGAAACACTAATTGGAAAAAAAACCAGTGAAACAGACCCAAGCAGCCTAGCAGATATCGCTTCAGGGCATAAAATAAGTATGAGTGGAAAAACCTTGTGGTTCATTCCTTCACCCCCCAGCCCCCACCGTCTGCCTTCTGGGGTCCCAGCAGGGGAGGGCATCAGTTGCACCCCAAAAACTCCCATGACACAGGGGCTGTGACATCTCTCCAACTTCAGCTCATGGTCAGTCCAGCCGTTGACAACAGTATCAAGCACATTAATCAGTGGGGAGGGAAAGGATACATGTGCCAAACAGCACCAAACAGCCAAGGCTGCACCAACCAGCCAAGGCTGCCCCAACCCCTTAGAGAGACCTGGCCTGACCATGCCATGCTGCAACAGCACTGCCATAACTGGGGCCACAGCAAGAAGGGTGTGGTTTTACAAAGTCTCTTGCTAGTCATCCTTCATCCTTGGACATTTCCTTAGGCTTCCATTTTTCAAAAAGAGCTTTTGAAGCCACTCTCAGTGAACACAGCTGATGGGGATTCCAAATACTTTTGAAAAATGCTACCGCTTCAAAAGGAAAAAAAAAAGAAAAAATCAAAACACCACAAACCCAAACTAAAGGAGGGGAAGATGACAAAGGATATTTCCTGATACACATTTTTCTTAAAATCTGGGTGCATCTGCAGTAATGTCTATATATGTAAAACAGATGTAGGATTTTCAAATGTTTTGCCCCATCTGGAGCATTGTATCCAGTTCTGGGCTCCTTAGTTCAAGAAGGACAGGGAACTGCTAGAGAGGGTACAGCAGAGGACCACAAAGATGATTAGGGGCCTGAAGCATCTCTCTTATGAGGAAAAGCTGAGTGGTCTTTTTAGTCTGGAGAAGAGAAGACTGAAAGGGGATTCGATCATCACCTAGAAATTTTTAAAGAGTGGGTGTCAAGAGGAAGGGATCAGTCTTTTTTCAGTAGTGCCCAGTGACAGGACAGGAGGAAATGGGCACAAACTTGAACATAAGAAGTTCCATCTAAATATGATGAGGAACTTCTTCACTTTGAAGGTGGCAGAGCCCTGGAAGAAGCTGCCCAGAGAGATGGTGGAGTCGGTCTCTGGAGATATTCAGCCTGCCTAGACACGTTCCTGTGCAANTAGTCTGGAGAAGAGAAGACTGAAAGGGGATTCGATCATCACCTAGAAATTTTTAAAGAGTGGGTGTCAAGAGGAAGGGATCAGTCTTTTTTCAGTAGTGCCCAGTGACAGGACAGGAGGAAATGGGCACAAACTTGAACATAAGAAGTTCCATCTAAATATGATGAGGAACTTCTTCACTTTGAAGGTGGCAGAGCCCTGGAAGAAGCTGCCCAGAGAGATGGTGGAGTCGGTCTCTGGAGATATTCAGCCTGCCTAGACACGTTCCTGTGCAACCTGCTCTAGGAGGACCTGCTTTGGTAGGGGAATTGGACTAGATGATCTCCAGGGCTCCCTTCCAATCCCGTGTCATTCTGTGATTTTGTGTTTCTGTGTTTTGTTTGGTTTTTGTTGTTTCTTGGTGTTGTTCGTTTGTTTGTTTTGTTTTTAATTATAACACTAAAACCTTTAACAAATTTATGTCTCTGAAGTTTTTACTCTTTGGAGCTCTTCTAACTTCATCAATCAATTTACTGGTACAGAACCTTCTCTCTGAAGTCTTACAAAAGGAATTAATGCTGTCATCACTGAAGTAAAAGGCCTTGGAGAAACACAAAGACCAAATACTAGTTCCCTCCAGTGATGATGCTTGCTTTTCCTGGAGATCCTTTTGATGCTTTTATAATTTGGATGCCTAGAAATGCCAAAACACTTTCTAGGTATTTGTTTTTATTGTAAAATCTCTTTCTAAGCCACATAACTAGTGTCCTTATGAACATCCACATGAAGTTAATTGGCAAACATACTGCTGATTAAGAGATTTTAGTTTTAGGGCTGGACAAAATTTCCTTATTTTCAAGTGGATATGATCAGTGATTAGCAAACTCATTCGCTCCCTGAATTTTCCAATTAGAGTCTTTTTTAAGGATGCAGAAAAAAAACCCCCTTCATATTAGTCTCTTGAAATAGATGAAAATTTCTATCAATGCTTATGTTAGAAGACAGTTTTTATAGAACACAATTTTAGAGGATTTATTTTTCCCCATTTGGGTTTAAGCTCAGATCATTATTTTACTGCTACATTAAAATACTTGGACAGTCTCTTCAGAAGCTTAATATCAATTTTATGAAAATGCTGAAGAAATATTATGCTTACTTACTACCATAGCTGGTAGTTTATAAACAGAGGTTTTTAAAGACTTAAGTTGAGAAGACTGTAATGAAAGCTATTAATCTCTGCCATAAGTAACATGGAATTAAATCACAAAATCACAGAATAGCTGGGGTTGTAAGGGACGTCCAGGGATGGGGACTCCACAACCTCCATGGACAACCTATTCCAGTGTCACCCTCACAGTAAAAAGTTGTTTCCTGATGTTTAGAAGGAACCTCCTGTGATTCAGTTTTTGCCCATTGCTTCTGAACCTGTCACTGATGACCACTGAAAAAGACATGGTTTCCTTTTTCCTCTCTGCCCCCTCCCTCCAACCTCCATTCCCCACTTTAGGCATTTTAATTGAGAAGTGCTTAGGTCTGCTACTAAAACAGAATTAAGATCTGATTTACATTTTTTTGGCATAATTGAGAGGTTTATTTTTCTCATGGCTGAGATTAACTGCAACTCTCTCTAGTTATACTCACACATGTGCAAGCACTTGCATGTAGGCACATATATACAGATTGTGCTTCCACTTCCTTTTTTTATTTTTTTTTCTCTATTGATTACATGTATAAGATTAGATTTATATTAGATAAGATTTTCCAATGAAAAATGTCAGAGGTAGACACCTTTTTAGACTGAATGCTTCTGGAAGCCTCCAGAGTACTCTGCAGTTAACAGCTTCTGTTAGCTGTTTCTTCATTGGCAGGTTCATAATTGCAAGCTGCTTCCTGATGGCCTGGTTCTTGATAAAAAAGCACCTGCCCCACCCACACCCCAGGTGATTAGATGACCTCCAGAGGTTCTCTCTAACCTCAGGTATTCTGTGATGTCATTATTCAGACCATGGAATACAGGGAAGGCATTGGTCTCGCCCTGGGACTTGGGGCCAGAGTGATGTAACTTATAGGAGGCATACTCTGTTCAAGACATTGAGTCATCAGGTGCTAGATGAAATAACCATTCTGTGTAATACCAGAGTAAACAGGAGACATACACAGTGACTCTGCAGAGGCAAGAACCTGAGTCACAGAATTAACTGGAAGTGGGACAGCTAGAGACTACACTTGAAAGAGTGGTTGACAAGATGTGTGCTTGCTCCAGCAACTGACATCACAGGTCAGGGGCACTTACACCACCAGTATGACTCCAGTAACTGGCACCAGATCCATTCATGACAGTTGCCTCAGTAGCTGGTACTCTTGGCACAAGTTCTGTAGGACCTTCCCTAAATCCAGAGAGCTATGGCCCCTCCAACTATCAGCTCAAAAACTCCCACTTGCTCCAGCAGCTGAAACCACAGGCCATCAACAAATTCCACTCACACACACATCTCACTGGCAGCTGGCACTTAGTCCTTGCAACACACAAGACTGGATTATCCAGAATATATCACTTGAATTAATCATCTCCAGTTAAGAACTCTTCTATCATCTACCTAGATTTAGATTAGATATTAGGAAGAAAATCTTTACTGTCAGGGTGGTAAGACACTGCAACAGGTTGCCCAGAGAAGTTGTGGATGCCCTATCACCGGAAGTGTTCAAGGCCAGGTTGGATAGGACTTTGAGTAACCTGGTCTAGTGCAAGGTGTCATTGTCCATGGCAGAGGGGTTGGAACTCAATGACCTTTAAAGTCCATTCCAACTCTAACCACTCTATGATTTCCCAGTTTGCTCCACCAGGAAAGCACAACTGCTTCACCACAAACGTGCACACAAATGTCTTATACCATCAGGAGACCCAAAATAATTGCAGAAACAATTTCCCTAACTTGAATCACATTTTAATTTGCTTTCAAAACTAAATGCAGCATAACATCTTACATCCATGTATTTAAGAACATTAGATCTTGTGTTTACAAGAGGTGACCAGTTATTGACACAGATTCTGCCTATGAATTTTGGATATATGCTCAGTAAAACAAAATGATCACTGTTTCACAACTGTTTTTCTTTCCTTTTTCCTGTTTTCCACATATGTATAAGATGACCTTGAAATATCTGGTTGCTGCTGGATATTTTATCAAAATTTTTTTCAGAGTTCAAAAGCAAGTTGACAGTCAGTCTTGTGTGTTACACACACTATTATGATCATTTATGAGCTGAGATTGAAATAAACACTACTGCTCTTTCTGGGCTGTGGTAGGGCTTTCATCTTTGTGAAAGTGAACAGCTTCTTATGAATGCATAAATACTGGAAAGATCAATTATTTATCACTTTTTCCTCAAGATAATCTAAGCTCCTACTTTTTCCTTGTCTTTTTATGGTTTTTGTTTATGCAAATATAACAGTATCAACATGCTAGTGAAAGTCTGTGGTTTATAGTTCTTTTGTGAGGGAGAAGAAATGAGTGGACCTAATCAACACTTCCTAGACTTGAATACATGCAGTTTAGCAATTAATGTTAGACCATCCTGTTCAGGGAGAGACTAGGAGAAGCAGAATATAACTGATTCTCTATACAGAAAATAAAAAAATTATGGTTTAAATCCATAAATGAAGTGAATTCTTGGGTCATACATTAATTTATTTGTTGTTATCCCAACCATCTGGCATCTTAAATTTAGGTGGTACAGACTTTTGAGGACTATACCTGACCTGCAGCTATTTTTACTAATAGAAAATGCTTCTAAACACTGAAGTTTTGCAGGTTTAAGATTGATTGAGATTAAATAAAAAAATGAGGTGTTTAGTTTAGATTTTTGGGATAAATGTGAACAGCTCTACTTACATAAAAAAATAAAAAAGACTGCAGAGAAAAAATGTAGTTTATTTTGCTTTGTTTTATTTTATGAAATGCAAATTATGTTTTAATTCAAAATACACAGTAGTTAAAGCAGCATGAGGTCTTCACAGCTGCAAAGCTTAGAAATAATAAAAGTATTTTTAATGAATATTTATTGCATATTTACCATGTATGAAAATTGGAGTAAAAAACCGTCACAATACCAGTTCATGTAGATGATATAATCCAGATATAGTAATGATTTACTTACTTACTTGCTTCTAGTTAAAATTTATTTGCTAAAAGAAAAAAAAAAATCCAAACCAAAACAACATTCCTTCTGTAGTGGTTAAAAATTTCCATAGAGCAAGCACAGTAACTGAACTCTTACAGAAGCATGAATAGCAATGTAACCTGAACACAATTCAAAGAATACATAATATTATTTCACTACTTCTAAATTACTGGGAAAAACTCAAGAGAACTGTGTCTTGTTTCTACCACAGTGAATGAAAATTTATGTGTGCCTGTAGTAAAGGTCAAACATTGTCCTGAAAACCTAACTTGTATGGTGAAAATAAAACATTTTCTAAATGTTTACATTTAGGCCTTGTGAGTGGAAGCCCCATATGCCTAACTTTAGTGTGTGTATGTGAAAGACAGTCTTCTAAAAACACAAGGAGTATTGAGGGCTAAGTTCAGTTGCCTTTGCTGGCTTGTGTCCTTTGAGACGTGCTGAGTAGATTAACTGTGTGAGGCTGGACAAAACATTAAAGGTCCCAGAGAGCTGGTCTTCAACTGGGATATACTAGGTCACCTGAAGTGGCTCAAGATCCCTGTAAATGTTCAGTTTAAAACAAGCCCCACAGCTTTCTGAAGCAAATGAGTCAAATGCTTCTGGAAATACTCAGGCTATACTAGAAAATAATACACTACATGATTCATTTTTATCTGAATAAAAAGCCTTGGTTTTCTATTTCTACTGTTTAACCCCCCAGCAGCTCTGAAAAATATGGTCACTTTAAAGGCAACCTTTCCAGCTACTAAAGATGCTTAAGAAAGCTTATTTTGACTCACCCTTTGTAACAAAACCTACTGGATCTTTCAAGAACACTTTAAAAGGAAATAAGAAAACATTATTTGAATTCTTGCAGCTTCAATTACATCATGGATTTTCTTGTTTGAATATGAAATCTGTTTCAGTACAACAGCAAAAAAAGATTGTTTATTATATCTAATATAAAATTAGATATTTATTTTAAAACTTACTGTCATTATCCTGTATGAAAGATTCTACGTGTATTTTTTGTTGTTATTTAACATTATTGTGGTGAAATAGAAATGGAATAGGACTGTGATTAATGAAAATGTAGAATAAAAATACTGGGGTGATCTCCTCGAGACCACTAAAGTCAATGAAATTTAAAAGTTAGTATCAGCCTGAGACAGCTGTTACCATCAATAAAACTTTTTTGAAAACAAATATAGTTCAAAATCAGTTACCATTTAAGATTTCCATAATTACAGGTGAAGATACACCGGGACAAAGGCTAACAGTCAGTCTGCAATCTTCTTGTACTGTTTCATTATCCAAGGCCAAAGTGATATTAGTGTGATCCTGTTAAGGCTGGACAGTAATCAGTGTTTTACACTAAGCAACATAGGAGTCAGATGTGTATGCCTCCTTAAAGGAAGTATATGGTTTCCATTGAAGTTGGTTGAATAGGTAAAGGAATCTTAGAATTAAGACAATTTTGTCATACATGATTATCACTTATTTTCTCTCTGAAGTAGTGCCATTAACATGAAAAGAAAATGAAAATGAAGCAACAAAAACCTAGATGAATCTTCACAAAGACAAGGATGAAAACAGGATCAATGAAAAGGAAATGGATGTGACAAGCACAGCCTTCATAATAAACAAGTATTTACAGAATAGTACATATACAGAAAACAGTCTGAATCAGAAGCTGCAGAGCACTATGGCTTTATGTTTGTTTGTTCTGCAAGCAATACAATTGACAGTCTCTTCAGAGTAAGCAAATAACAGAAAATAAATGTTTTCCTGAAGTTCACTCGAAGCCTAAAGGGATACAATGTTAAAACAACCTATCCTCCATTCTTTTCAGCTCTGACTTGTATTCCTCAGAGAATATTTACTCAGTAGTGAGTACAAAATAAAATGTAAAGAGATCCCAACTTCTTCTCTACAAGTTCTATTTATTATTAGCAAGTGGAGGCATCTATTCTCAATGTAGAACATGTCTCTTGAGACGAGTATTGTCCTTAGAGTGAAAGGATTTCAAGAAAGTTATTTTGTAGCATGTTTTTTTTTTTATAAAAACTAATCTGTCAATTACACCACTAGCTTTTTCTTTAAAGAACCATGCAAGGTTCCAAGTCTCTTTCAGCAATTGCACTTGCCAGCTTTGTCTTCAGTGAAGACAATTTTGATTTTTATGTTATTTCTGTAGTGACCTTGCAGAAAAGTATTGTTTGGAAAATGCTAGATATGACCCCAGATTTGTTACTCTACATTACAGTCAATGAAAATATGCACCATTGCCAGTTAATAATTAATATAAAACAATGTTCCCAAGAAGGCATCTTGACAAATACACAAGGAAGGTTAACTATATTTAGAATAGTAGAATAGTTCCCCACTGACATAATCTAAATCTGACATGTATTGCTTGAATATCTTCTCTTTTTTTTTGCCAAAATAATTAGCATAACAATGTAATACATTAACTTGTGAAAGACCATGTGTTTCAGGAAGTAAAATGGGCTGGAAGAGGTAATGAATATATTTTGTTAAATGTTCATCTGTATATGTCTTTGTTAGTCCAGAAACAGTTTCTGCTAATGATTTTAAATTACCAGAAGGAAAGCTTCTACAAGATTAGATTAATCTCCTTCATAATAAGTATTTGAGGAATACAGAAAAAAATTGCTAGAAATATCAGTCTGGAAAAATACCTGTTTTTTTTTTTTTTTCAATCTAAAACAGAATCAAGAGGATGAAGCATGTCCTAATCAATTAAACCTGAGACACAGTTCATAATTTTGAGGTTTAAAAATTATTTTTCTAATATATTTAAATTATAAATATTTAAAATGTCATCTACCACTTAATGACATTCAGTGTTGTACTCACAGAATGACAGAATGACATGGGGTTGGAAGGGACCTCTGGACATCAGACCTGCCAAAGCAGGTCCTCCTAGAGCAGGTTGCACAGGAACGTGTCCAGGCAGGCTTTGAATGTCTCCAGAGACAGAGACTCTACCACCTCTCTGGGCAGCCTCTTCTAGTGCTCTGCCACCCTCAAAGTTCCTCATCATATTTAGATGGAATTTCTTATGTTCAAGTTTGTGCCCATTACCTCTTGTCCTCTCACTGGGCACCACTGAAAAACAAGACTGGTCCCTTCCTCTTGACACCCACCCTTTAAAAATTTGTAGGTGTTGAACAGATCCCCCTTCAGTCTTCTCTTCTCCAGACTAAAAAGACCCAATTCACTCAGCTTTTCCTTATAAGAGAGATGCTCCAGGCCCCTAATCATCTCTGTGGTCCTCTGCTGTACCCTGTCCAGCAGTTCCCTGTCCTTTTTGAATTGAGGAGCCCAAAACTGGACACAGTACTCCAGATGAGGCCTCACCAGGGCAGAATAGAGAGGGAGGATAACCTCCCTCAACCTGCTAGTCACACTCTTCCTGATGCACCCCAGGATGCCATTGGCCTTCTTGGCCACAAGGGCCCAGTGCTGGCTTATGGTCACCCTGTTGTCCACCAGGACTCCCAGGTCTTTTTCCTCAGAGCTACTTTCCAGCGGATGAGTCCCCAACCTGTACTCGTGCAGGGGGGTTATTCCTCTCCAGGTGCAGCATCCCTACACTTGTCTATGTTGAATTTCATCAGGTTCTTCTCTGCCCAACTCTCCAGCCTGTCCAGGTCTCATTGGATGGCTGCACAGCCTTCTGGTGTGTTGGCCATCCTTCCCAGTTTTGCTGAGGGTACATTCCATCCATTCATCCAGGTCATTGATTAAAATATTGAAGAGGACTGGACCCAGTACTGACCCCTAGGGAACCCCACTTGTTAGAACCCCACTAGATTCTGTGCCAATGACCACAATCCTCTGATCTCTCTCTTTCTGTCAGTTTTCAATCTACACACTGTCTCATACTCAAAAAAGCCAAATAAAATAAGAAAACAGTATGAACAAATTTAATAGTTCTTTATCATGCCGGGTTTTTAGTAGAAATTTGGACTGCAAATAAACAGCATTCACAGCTTCTTTTTGTTTTACTGACGGTAATTCCAAAAGCTTATTCAAATATGTGACCATAATCAGATGTTCTACTTTTTCTGCATTCTGCAGTGCTCAGTAATCTACATTTTTTTGGCATCCTTGTTTCTTCACCAACAATATAAAATAGGTGGCATTTACTTTGCTTGAGAAAAAGTCCAGCTATTAGCTTTACTTTTCCTGCACCTTTTTTCTTCTCTTTTTATAAGGGGCCCACTACAGCCAATGAATGAGGTCCCAGAACATTTCTTCTGTTCCTATTCATTCCTACTGTTAGCTCAGCAGCTTCTGCACTCACCTGGGAAATGAAAACTGTACAGATTACTTTCCTTTCAGTTACCAAAGGACAAGAATCCATGTCTCCTACTCTCTGTGTGCTTTAAACCTACTGGTCAAAGAGGTTGGTACCAACACCGTTACTGTAATTTTTCAGTGCTGGTGTATATTGCAGCTGTGTTTGACTTGGTACTTCTGGGAAATATGCTTTTGTACTGTGTCAGTGTAGTATCATGCATGTTAACAACTTGTGTATTGAATCACATCTTTCTGTTACTTCAGTATTTTCTTCTTGAACTCCGACTATTATTGACATTTAGTTGCAGCTTTACTCCTAAATACTTGAACTAAGCACTTTAGAGTGCTCAGACTGAACATTTAAGTTTATGTGCCAAGGACACTTTCAGACTCAGGGGAAAAAGAATTTATTGACAGCAGACTTCCACAACTGATTGATGTTGCAATGCTGTTTCTTCTGCATGAGGCATGAAGATACAAATTCTGCCTGAACTCTTTTTTGCATGTATTAAAAAGAAAGAAAATTCTGATAGTCTAAATCTTTATATCTGTATAGGTAGATCAAGAGCTTCTCATCTTAATTGATGCAATTAAGTACAAATTCCAGTAACAACAATAAAAACAACAAATGTAACAACAATAAGATAGTAATGTAGTTGCTATTATTTTATTTCTGCTTTTGTTTTTATTATTAATAACTAGCAGTATCCAATTATTAATAACTAGCAGTATCCAAGGTTTTAACTGCTCTGTAATAATGAGTACATTTGATTCCCTATGGAGATTTTAAAAAAAAAAAAAAATCTCACATGTGGTTGTTGGTTGAGCTGTCTTAGTAATATTGTGTTGGTTGAGTTGTCTTAATAATAAGAACATGGAATCATAGAATCATAGAATAGTTAGAGTTGGAAGGGACCTTAAAGATCACCAAGTTCCAACCCCCCTGACATGGGCAGGGCCACCACCCACTAGAGCAGGTTGCTCAAAGCCCCAATCCAGCCTGGTCTTAAACACTTCCAGGGATGGGGCATCCATAACTTCCCTGAGCAACCTGTTCCAGTGACCGACCACCCTCACAGTAAAGAACTTCTTTCTAGTATCTAATCTAAATTTCTCCTCTTCTAATTTAATGCCCTTACACCTTGTCCTGCCACTACACTTTCTGAGAAAGAGTCCCTCTCCAGCTCTCCTGTAGGCTCCATTCAGAATTTGGAAGGCTGCTATAAGGTCTCCCCGGAGCCTTCTGTTTTCCAGGCTGGAGAAGCCCAGCTCCCTCAGCCTGTCATAACATAGCTTAAAATATTTATTAAAAATATGTATCATTCACTGCTCTGGGAGAATCGATATTTCATTTGTCTGAAAATACTATATATACAAACACCTGGTTTAACAACTCTGCAAGATGTGATAAATTAGACATGGTGATTAAAAAGGATATTTTCAAATATTTTGTGAATATAAAAATACAACTTCAATTCTGATCTCAGGTATTATAGTAAAACTTGTGATTATTAATTTTTTTTTATTATTTCATTATCAGGATTTTTCCAGAGTTTTATAGAATGGTTATTATCCTTTTACTTGGAAAATTAATTGGTGTAAACCTGTAAACATTAGAATAGCAGATTTGTTATACTTAATTGAAGAAACTATGTACATGAATGTGTGTGTGATTTTATAGTTATTTGTAAATGTCATATCCCAATTTTCTTAATAGCTATGCTCAGGAATGTTTTCTTGGTTTTGTTTTGCTGGGGTTTTTTTGTGGTTTATTGGGTTTTTTTTCTAATTGCTGGATTAAAGGATTAACAATGCAGTGCCTCTGCCGTCTAAAATAGTTTTGAGTTAGGGGAAAAAGGACTAAAATATATTCTATTGTCTTCTGCTCTGGAAAACATACAGAGAACAGCACACATAAAAGCTGCCTTCTGTTTGTATGTCCAATTTTTAAGGATAATGTCAGGATATAAAGACTCAATTGAAGGCAAGAAAAATAACCTTATTTTCAGTAACTGATTCATTATTAATGAGAAGATGAAATTCAAGTTCTCTCATTAGCGTTAAAAAGGTGAATCTGTGTAGGTGGGAATATGTTTGTGAACAATAATGAGGATGCAGTCATCTTATTGAGATAATTTTTCTGGGGGAAAAAAGCATTTTTGTTATCTGTCTTCAACCATGAAGAATTATATAGCTTCAAGAATAGCAGCAGTTTATTATAAAAGTATGTCTTCCTTGAACTGGTTGAATTATTCTTTTCCTTCTGGTAACTTTGTCAAACATATATATGCAGAGATTATTTCATATCCTGAAAAAATAATGAAAGACAAAAGGAAATTTTGCCCAGGTTTTGACTTTCCTCAGCAGAATGACCTCAAAGTTTGCTCTAGCAAGTTAACTTTGTGTGATTTGATGTTGTGAGAAATGTGAGTACCTGACGAAGGTCAGGAGCAGAACTGATCAGTATCAGATTTGGTTATCTGTTTTAACTGTCAATAATGCTATCTGTATGTGAGTGATGTGACTAAGCTTTGGTTATAGCAAATGGAGATTTAGCTAAAGTAGTCAATAAGGTTTAGCTTGTGATATACTAGATCAAAGATACAGACTTAGTTCATTCAACTATATATGAACGTCTAGAGATAGACAAAAAGCTCTGGAGTATCCTGCTGGGATCCTGCTGGGCATACAGCTGACTCCAAAATACTACAGGTCTCCTATGTCTGCAACCCTCTTAACTCATTCCCCTACAGCATTGCAAAAAAATACCTGTATTCAGGAAAATGAACAGAGACATATTCTACTTTAGGGTGAGGTGAATAGCTCTTCAGTCTCAACAGCGATGACAACGCTGACTGCGTGTGTCCGTCATGAGTGTAATGGGAGCTAAAGCACCTAGTTGACTTGTAGATACCTAAATCTGGCTGTCTGAATGAAATCTTCGATACACTGATTTGTTCAAGGCTTTTTGCTTATATACTGAAAAGCCTCTGTGTCCCAAAAAGACTGTTTTCTCTGAACTACACCAGTTAGTACAATTTTAAAAGTCTTTATTTTGCTTAGGAGTTTTATGAGAGGTGATCCAATTCACAAATCTCACACTTTTCAGCTTGATAAAAGTCATTCTTATAAACAAATGCAAGGCTTTTTACAAGCTTGGTATATTTGTTATTTTTTCTCTCTCACAGCACTAAATTATAATACACATCCCTTCCAGTGTCTACGGAAGGTGATGGAATAAATAAAATTTATTCAACCAGTTATTTTTTTCTGTACATATTACAGAACTATAAAAGTTAACTTAATGAGTTCCTTCACACTAAGTGAAGGAAGTTATTTTTTAAATAATTTCATAATATTTGATGTATATCAGGACACGTCATCATCTACATATGTTACTAGTGGTCAACATTTCAAAATGCTCTCAGAGCAGTGAGTAAAGTGCTGGACTGTTGCATCAATTCACCTGTCGCCTTGTGGAGCATAAAGTGTAAGAGTCTCAAAGTCAGTGCAGTAGAAACCAGCATTTTGTCTCTGTCAGAGTGTAAGAGGGCTGAAATTCTCTTTCATAACTAACCAGCCTATTGACCTAAAGATGATTTCCCCTCTTCCGTAGCTTTGATAGAATGAGTCCTTTAACAGAGATGCAACATCGTAATGCTCATCCTGAGATGTGGGTTTTGAATGACCATGAGATTAGAAAATTGATACAGAAGAGTAGATAAAATGTAGATAAATTTTCAATTTCTTATTTACAGTGAGTGAACTTTTAAAGGTCCTTTCCAACCCAAATCTATTCAGTTGTGTATGCCCCATCCTTTGAAGTGGTCGAAACCATTCTGGACAGGGTTTTGAGCAACCTTGTCTAGCGGGACATGTCCCTGCCCGTGACAGGGGCATTGGAATTAGATGAACTTTAAGGTCCCTTCTAATCTGAACCATTCTATGATTCTATGATTGTTCCACTGTATTGGCAAGATTCATGATGTGCTATCCAAGATCCTTTGTCCTTACCACTGGAGCCATGTAGGTCACTCTTAATATGCTCAATGTTTCCCCTGGCAGTGTTGTGCATGCCCACATGGATCCTCCAGCATAGGGAAATAGTTTGAGTGCTGGACAAGCCTGAACAACCTTTTTCCAGCATCCCCGTTCAGAATTCCCAGAAAAAAAATAAATCTTCTCAGACAGCAAGTCACATAGGCAGATGTGGGTGTCTACCACTGCACTTGGGAGTCTTCCGTAACTGTCACCCACTACATCCCTGGTGCAGATGCACATTTCAGGCGTGTCCCACTGTGGTTCCTCCCGCGGCAGAGCTTTCTCATCTTATTGTAGTTTAAACCCAGCCAGGAACTGGTATGATTGAATTGCTTTCTCATCCTCTCCATCAGGGTAAGGAGAAGTGGGAGAAAAATAGGGAAAAAAACCACCCTTGTGGGTTGAGATAAAGACAGGTTAATAGAAAGGAAAAGGAAAAGGAAAAGGAAAAGGAAAAGGAAAAGGAAAAGGAAAAGGAAAAGGAAAAGGAAAAGGAAAAGGAAAAGGAAAAGGAAATAAAAAAGAAGAAGTTTTCCCTTCCTCTGATGAAAAATAAATCTGTCAGAATAGTATAGATGCTCCTGGAAAAAGTCTTGATTTATAAAATTGAAGAAAATTTTAAGAAGAAGCTACCTTAGAGGTCTTAAAAAAAAAAAAAAATCACCAGAGGCAAATTATTGAATATCTGAAATTGGAAGGTAATATGGGTCAGAGCAATCACCAAAAGAAAAGTATTGCTATGTTGGAAATGTGGTAGCAAAAAAATAAGATGAATAACTAGTGGCAAAATATCTTATTGCTTAGGAAAGCTAGGAGGCATACTGAAATAATGTAATGTCTGTATAATGAGCTCTTTAATGACTTTAAAATCTATTAAAGAAGGAATCATACAAAACTGAAAATAAGGACATGACTGAAGATTATTATAAAGGAATAGGTCAAGCATGTAAGGATTGTATCAGAAAGATATAACCATGAAATCAGTTACAACTACACAAGGACATTAAAAAAAAAAAAAAAAAAAAAAGTAAAAAGGAAAAGTTTTATAAGTACATTTCAGAGAAAGGGAACCGTTAGGAGTGATCCAAAGGGAATCTATCCTGGAGGACAAAAAAGGACCTCACAAGTGATGCCAGATTTGCATGAACAGCGTTCTCAAAACACAAGTGTGATGCATCTCCCTAAATGGAAGAAAAGAAGCAGGCAAACTGATAAACCAGCTATATTGTGTTTGTGTGGTAAGGTTTTGGTAGCAGTGAGGCTACAAGGACGGCTTCTGTGAGGAGCTGCAAGAAGCTTCCCTTGTGTTCAATAGAACCAATGCCAGCCAGCTCCAAGATAGATCTGCTGCTGGCCAAAGCTGAGCCAATCAGCAACAGTGGTAGCAGCTCACACATATTTAAGAAGGGGAAAAAACTGCAGCTGGGAGAGAGGAGTTAGAATATCTGAAAGAAAAAGCTATGCAGACACAAAGGTCAGTGAAAAAGAAGTGGAGAGAGAAGGTTCTCCAGGTGCCAGAGCAGAGATTTTCCTGCAGCCCATGGTGAAGAGCATGGTGAGACAGGCTCTCCCCCTGCAGCCAATGGAGGTTAATCGTGGAGCAGATATCCACCTGCTGCCTTTGGAAGATCCCATGGTGGAGCTGGTGCCCAAAGGAGGCTGTGATTCCATGGAGACCTCACACTGGAGCAGGCTCCTGGCAGGACCTGTGATCCCATGGAGAGAGAAGCTCACATTAGAGCAGCTTTTCTGACAGTACATTTGACCGCATGGGAGACCCATACTGGAGCAGGCTATTCCTGAAGGACTGCACTGCACAAAAAGGACCGATGCTGGAGCAGCTCATGAAAAACTGATGCTTGTGGGAAAGACCTACCTTGGAGGAGTTCACGGAGGACTATTCCCATTGGAGGGGCCCTATGTTGGAGCAGGGAAAGAGTGTGAAGAGGAAGGAGAAGAGACAATATGTGATACACTGGCCATAAACCCCATTCCCTATCACTCTCTGCTACTTGGGGAGGGGTCTAAATAGAGAAGTCAGGAGTGAAGTTGAGCCTGGAAAGAAGGGAGGGATGGAAAGAAGTTGCTTTAAGATTTGTTTTTATTTCTCTTTACCCTGGTCTGACTTGCTTGGCAACAAGTTAAATTAATTTCCTTGAGTCAAGTCTGTTTCGCCTGTGGTGGTAATTGGTGAGTGGTGTCTCACTGTCCTTATCTTGACCTATGACCCTTCACTGTATTTTCTCTCCCCTGTCCAGCAGCTGATGAGGGGGAGTGGTAGAGTAGCTTAGTGGGTACCTGGTGTCCAGATAAGGTCAATCCACCACACTAGCCTTGTTATACCAAGCTATTAGGAGATTTCAAATGCATAAAAAACCTCTAACTGTTAAGTAAATTCAATTTATTTCTTCAATAGGATAACTAGTAGATAAAGGGAAAATTGTAAATTACATACTTGGAGGCTTTTGTGTTGCCATGATATTTTCTGTATATTTGTATTGCAACCTTTTCATTAAATAGGTAACATCTATTTGGTTAGTATATGAAGACTTATAGTTAACCTATAGTTCCTTAGCCATATCAACATATTATTTTACTGTTTATTTGTTAGAATTAGTACACAGCTTTAAGCTCTTGGTCTTGCAGGGCTGTAAACTGCAGTAAGCAAAATCATTAGCTAAAAATCTCCCATTGAGCCAAACATGGCATCCACTTCACATGCTTAGAAGACTGAATCTCATTGGTTGAATGAGATTAGGAGGAGAAAATGTGAAGCTCATAAAGGTTTAAAAAAAGAAAATTCCTACACTTGTGGAGTAGTTGTCTCCTCCAAAGGAAGGTAATTTCCTTCACTCCACAGTGTCACTTAAAGTTATAAAACCGCTTGAGTGCTAGACTAAAACAAGGAGACCTGTAAGCATCTAGGACCCGTAAGTAACCAAGTATCTGCCTAGACACAGATAAATTGCAGCCTACAAGGAAAGCTTGCCAGATTAATTTCAGTTCAATGGTAAAATCCAGAAGGACTAAAGTAGCACAGAGGATAATGGAGATAAATCAGACATAGAATGTCTGCAAGACACAAGAAAGCAGCACCTGGACACAGCTCTTGCATTAATGCCTAACCTCTTTAGGGCCCTGCGGGTCACCTTCTGCTTTGGATCCAAATTGTGGACATCGGTATAAGAGGAGGGAAACTTGTCAATGGAAGCTTGGGAGATATAAATTCACATGCATAGGTTGTTCTTGATGAGTAGAGTTTACATCCAGAACCTTGTCTTCGAAGTTCAAAGACAGAGTTGTGCTTAGAGTGTAAAAGAACCCTTGAATTATTCTGCACTTCTGCCATGTCTCTACTGCCCTTACCCATATTTTTGACAAGAAAATTGAAAGCTATGAACACTGAAATTTTAAAGTTATGTTCAGAGTTTGTGTTTCATACAGTGTTACACATGCACTCAAATAATTCGTTGTTTAACTAAGACATGTTCTGAGTCATAGTTTACTCAGTATTTTCATCAGGGAATTGAATAAGGGGACAATGATTTTAATTACACATTTTATAGAGAACTAGAAGTGTTTAGGTAATTACTAGAGTGCTGAATAACACGTTTAGAAGTTGATTTCAATACATCTCAAAAATTATTTAAAAATGCAAATATAAAAGTAAAAATTTGAAATATTACAAGGAGGTAGCAAAATGCAAAACCAGGGACTAAATAGCTAAGGAAAGTTTTTAATAAAAATACCTCTGAATTATAATGTACTACAAGCTGAACTGAAGTCAACAATACTCCAGAGAGGGAAAAAAACCAAAAACCTACTAATTGTAGAATATAGCAATGTCTGTAATATACCACAGGTAACGGTTAAACACTTATACAGTAAATGTCAGAAACAGAAAGAAATTAGCAAACAAACTTTGGGGGAACTAATTGATTTTTGTATCTTTTTTCTAAAAGTATCTCATCTGGGGTATCATATTCATTAAAATACATAAAATAGGATGAGCTACATTTTAACAGGTTTTGGCCACTGAACCTGCTGTTACTTTGTTTTCAAAAAACTGCTGAACACTTCTGACATTAAACTACTTATTTAAACATGCACATTTTTAATTTTCAAAAATAAAACTATAGAGTAAATATTGATTTTAATATGCTAAATATGCAGTGAACAAGTTCCAATGCCATTTAGAACCCAACGGGTAACAATTGACAGAAGGTTGCAGAGTGTTTCAGCTTTCCACTGAAAGAAAAAGCCACAACGAACCCAACCCCCCCCGCCCAAAAAAAACCCTATTCCCCCTCCTTAAAACCTGTGAGCCAATAATAATATAAGAAAACAGAAGACTATGATGTATGTCAAGTGAAACCAGCCAAACATACACAGCGTCAACATCAGTTTGTTTTCCTAAAAATTATCTGGAACGAGAAAAGAGAATTAATCAGGGCACATAATACACAGGCTTTAAAACAGGACGGGTTCTGTGCCATCCTGCAGATCAAAGGAGGATTACAAGCCCCTCTCTTGAACCCCTGAAAGGTAATAACTCTGAAATCTCTGAGAATAATCATGAAAGTGTACAGTTGCTACCAAAACCAAACCTACAATCACACAAGTCAAACAGGAGCCTCTCTTCCTATTACTCCTATGAAGCCAGACTGCACTATTTTGTGTCCCGTATCAATAACACAAAACATAAAAAAACAGGAATCTGTGCAGTATATTTCTTAGCCTGTTATTTGTGTTGCATTGATTAGTGCCATTCCTTTGGGACTCTATATATTTCTTAACATACTTAATGAATTATAAGATCAATAATAACATTACTCAAGACTTCTTTGTAGTTAACAAAAAACTGAAGAGAAATATATGACTTATTCTAACAGCTAGTAGCCTGAAATTAAGTCTTTTTACACACTCTAGGGGACTCCTAGACCTAACGTGTCAACCTGGCACTCCACAAAAGCTTGAGGATGTTTCAGATATTCTATGGCATCTTAGAGAGCACTAGAAGTCCATATAAAGGCTACTGAACTGAGTCTTTAATTGTCACATCCCAAAGCAGACGCTACAGCTGGTCAGCTGAAAAGGTCTCTAGACTGTATTAACTGTACTGTAGCTACACTTGTAATAATCATCTGAGTTTCCTTTATGATGGGATATTGGTATTTTAAAGCTATTTAATTGAATCTGAAGGCACATATCTAAATTGGGTCAAGTGAACTGCACTTCAGGAAGTATTATTGTAATCATCTAGGACGGGATGCAGTTGCTTAACTATGGGCATGTATTCACACTTCACATGCTCTAAGGCACCTTATAGATAAAATACTGGAACAATGGGACACTCACAAGCTTCTTGAGCAGTGGTTGGAGACCATGGAGAACATAAGACATTATGTTCAAATTGCACTAGTTGTTTGTTTTTTGGCAACTGGAATCAACCCATAAAGCTAAATGAGTCTCAACCACTCAACCAAGTTTTTTTTTT
>VXBJ01003390.1:33366-50139 GCA_013400055.1 Nycticryphes semicollaris
TTTTTTTTTTTTTTTTTTTTTTTTTTTTTTTTTTTACAGTGTTGTTAAACACTGGAACAGGTTGCATAGAAAGGTTGTGCAATCTCCATCTTCGACAATATTCAAAAGCCACCCGGACACAGCTCTGGCTGACCCTGCTTAAGCAGGGGGTTGGAGCAGATGACCTTCAGAAGTCCCTTCCAATTTCAGCCATTCTGTCATTCTGGGATACTTTAAAGTTAAGTGCTTTATATGTGTCCTTATATATATGTGTGTTTAAGTTGTCTCATGTGCACTGCTTTGCATTTATTGATACTTATTTGTTGCTTTTAATTATTTTCACCACAAGATTAGTTGTAGGTTTTCACAGGATCCTGTCTCCAATTCTGTTTCACAAGGAAAGATGTCTTCTATGTATTCATACTGATTACTATTTTTAATGTAACTTCATATATTTTCATAATATGACTTTTTAATAACACTTTTTTTAAAAAAAAAAGTCCAAATATTAAAATTAAAATTAAGTTAGAAAAGGTTCTTTATAACATCATTTACTATTTCTTTTTTATTTCCTTACTATCTTATAGATTAAATGGTTGTATTCCACTGTCATGCAAACACGCTATTTCAGGTAATTCTCCTGCTTTGCTTCTTGTATTGTGAAACTGGCAAAGTTATTTCTCTTTCATATAACTGAGTAGCTCTAAGATCCTGGGATGGAGTTTTCCAGTGTTTCAGTTACAAGCTTCTTTAAAATGTGAGGTTCAGACGTATCTGATGTTTTATATCTATTACTGTGTACATACACACATCTGCAGATGCATGTTTTCTACAGACACACACACATTTATGTCTGAAACCCACGAGTATTGTAACATAATACAATTTTTTCTGTGCGAAAACATGTTTGTTAGCAATTGATCTTGATACATGTACAAGCAAGGAAGCAGACAGCATGAAGATACTGGCCCATATATCTGTGTGTAATACAATGTGCAATGTGGTAATATTTTTGAGAGATCTGAAAGCAGCTGTGACACAGGACTAAAATTAGGGTACCAACTATATGTGAGACAGGATACTACAAGGTTTTATAAATGCCATTAATCACCTTTGTAGGGAAAACTGAATTAAGTCCATATTTTATAAATGTGAAACAATCAATAAAAATGTTTCATTTTGCTCTTGTTATTTAATTAAAAATATCTCATGTTCAGCAAGCTGTTAAGATCTCCTAGACAAGATTGCAAAGAAATGTTTGGAACAACAGATTAACTTTACTGAACCATCTGGTTTTATGGTGAGACTTATCATGAAAATTTATACATCAAAGCTGCTTAATAAAATAGTTCTACATGGTCCCAGGACTTTCTGGAGTAGTATGTGGAGGCCAATAGAAATATCCTTGGGTGCCTTTGATAACACTACGCACCTACATTTAAGGAAGCTCAATTTTGCCCTATAATAGGTAGAATACTTGTAGAGAATGATAAACTTCACCTAAAGATGTTTTTTTCAGTGTATGAAATAATTAAGATGAATCCCATAATGAATGCATTTCCCATGGAAATCCTTATGTTCCCAGGAAGATTAGACTGCTATTTTCTACAGTATTGTTTGCTTAAAGGTATACGGAGAAATGAAGATATTCTATCATATCTATTATGGAATCTTTCATTAAAAAATGTATGAGTAACATACATAAACTGTCGCATATGACAATAAACTAACTTTTTCCTTTTCCCTTTTATTTTTTACCCTTTTTTGACAAAAGGAGACATTTCCTCTCTGGTTTTGGCCTTGTTTTCAATTACAGTCAACACAGCAGATACTGTGTTTACACAGATTGGAAAGCACGCTGATTCTCAGATATTCCCATAGACATTTGGTTAGATCAAGTTTTCAGTGTCCACAGAGGAGATATTCACATCTTAGCTTCCTACCTGAACTCTTTCATAATTAGTTAGAGAAATAGTCATTCATGGAGTGCAATTTGATTTCATATTAAGACAGGGATATGTAAAAGGACTGTAGAAGACTTGTTCAGATGTGAATGTATGCATTAGGCACATCTAAAACAAAGTAGATAAGTTCCAACTCCTATGCCTTTAAAAATATGAGGGGTCTTTTTTCCAGTCTCTGAGCTGTTCTCAAGTTTGGGTTTTTCTCTGGTTTTGGGGTTTTTTCTTAAATATTTCCACAGCTGTTCAGATTTGTTGTGATGTGGAATAACTGTAAGATATCATGGTACCACTATTGATATTGCTGGTATGACTATTTCATAGAAAACCTCATTTTGATATTTTTCTCATCCATACATTATAAATATAAATATTAGGACATTAAGCATTGGTCTCTTCGTTGTAGCTTGTACTCACTGGACTTCTGTTTTTTGTCTGCATGGCTTGCTTGACTAAAATGGCTTGCTTTGTGATATTTCCTATGTTATTCTCTCAATGTTCTTTTGCACAAATCATATAAACCTATGGCAAACCTGTGTTTGAAATGTATGTAACATTTTTATGTTTTTAATGTTTAAGAAAAAGGACCAAGATTATAGTACTGCATTTCTGATCCTTTTAATTGGCAATTTACTTCATACAACAGTCCCGAGATGAAAAAAAGAACTTCTGAAAAAATGCAATGTTTTTTGTTGTTCCAAGCAGGATTTAATTATATTCATAGTTCTCACAAGCTTTAATTTATTTTAATAAATATTGGGGGGAAACTTCACTAACCTTGAAAAATTATTGTTCTCTCTATTTAAACAGCTGAAAGTTTTGTAACTTCCACTCATTCCAGAAGAGCATAATCCTTCCAGACAAGAAATCTGTTACTTTCTTTGAAACAATAATTATCACAACATACATTAAAACAGGCAACATTAAAGTCTATTGATCTATTTAAGATATAGTTATTTATTTATCTAGGAAAATATCTTGCTGTTGCAGCTTACAAAACTTTGAAAATGTGTACTTTAGCAATTTATGAAACATTTGATCATTTAATGGTGGTGAGAGAACTTCCAAGGGAAATCAAGAAAAGAGAGAATATTATAGTCTATAATAGACTGGTGTAACTAGATACACACAGTGAAGATCACCAAATTTTGACATTTACTTCAGTTCGGGCAGTTTCCTATCACATTTCAGTTTTTATTTTCTGATAAACTTTCTGTGACTCAGTATTTGAAATAAAAATATTTTCAGAAATATAAATGTCAATGAAAATATCTAACTCCCTCAAAAATCGATGAGCCACTACCTTTCTCTGATGATCTGCTATTCATATGGAATGAAGATTGATGGATTTCAGATAAATATTTTTTTCTGTCTTAATCATTTAGAACTCTGGGCATAGAGATTTAGCCACAAACAAACTTTAGACTGAAAGTTAGGAAGAGTCTAGGCATTGTGATGCTTGATAATGTATTCATTGACTAAAAGTTAGAAAATTCATTGTAAGAATGGAATTCACAGTGATGAACTAAGCTTTTAAAATTTTTTTAGAGATTACAAGGGAGAATTATATAACAAAGACTCAGCTAAAAACAAGTTTGTAAGCCAATGGAAAACGCTGGATGGAAGTGTGTCTGAAAGTGTATCACTCTTGGCTTTAGGCACCTTACTTCCAGTTGCAGTTAGCTTGTGTAAGCTGGGAGTCATACTACACATACTTCATATATTTCCTGTAAAAACAAAACAAAACAAAACAAAAAAAACCCACCTGAAACTGCCACAATGGAAATTATAGTCTGGAAGCTATAAATTATCTCACATTTGTCAGGAGAGTTCTCTGCTCCTTGCCCTGAGCCCTTTGCAGTGAGTTGACCCAGGCTGGCTCTCAGGTGTCCACTACCACCATGTTCTACTACGCCCTCTCTTCAGGAAGATCAAGGAAGAAAATATGATGAAAATCTCAGTGCTCAAGATAAGGACAAGAAGACCACTCATCAATTAACTTCACAGGCAAAACAGATTCAGCTTGGGGAAATTTATTTATTACCAATTAATAGGCAAGTTAGTGAGAAATAACCGAACAAACAAACAAAAAAAACCAAACCCACAAACAATTAAAATCACCTTCTCCCTATGCCTCCCTTCTTTCCAGGCTTAGCTTCATTCCTGACTCTTCAACCTCCCACTGCAATGAGTGGCACAGAGGAATGGGGAATGGGAGTTGGTGTCAGGTAATAACACTTCATCTTTCCTGCTCTTTCCCCTCACACACATCTCTTGCTCCAACATGGGGTCCCTCCTTCAGGACACAGCCCTTCACCAATTGTTCCAGCGTGGGCCCTTCCCATGAGCTGCAGTTCTTCAAGAAATGCTCCAGCATGGGCTCTTTCTAAGGGACAGAATCCTTCAGTAATAGACCTCTCCAGCTTGGGTTCCCCACAGGGTCACAGGTCCTGCCAGAAAACCTGATTCACTGTGGGGTGTCCACAGGCTGCAGCTTCCTTCAGGGCATGTCCACCTGCTGTAGCACTGCAGTGTGGTTTTCTACTCCACTGTGGTCTTCTGTGGGCTACAAAGGGTCAAACAAGGGAATCTCTGCTCCAGTACCNTGGCCAGCCACAGGTGTGTCATAGAAATGGTTGAAACTGGCTCTGTCTTACATGGGTACAGCTAATGGTGTCTTCTTACAGCAGCCACTACTGAAGCAAAAACACCAGATGTGAGAAAAGGCTGGCTGCATGTCCTGACAGTAAATTTAGTTATCAGAAATTAGAACTCCTTATTTCTGTTTCTAGAATTATTCTGAGGTGAGGGGTTACTGCTCTTTGTTTTTGTATTCTTTGCTTATCCTGTAGTGTTTCTAGTACCAAGCAAAGATTAGAAAAGTTAGGTTTCCATTAGATTAGATCCCTTCAGGTTTTGGTACCATTTCCTTATTAGAATTGATATTTAATTTTTAAAGGTATCTTAGACCTTTTTTCAATCATTATTGCCATTTTCATTATGGGTATTTATTCATATAATTAAGAAAAATCAATAAAATAATAGCATGTCTGTGTGTAAAACAAGAAAACAATGAAATCATATAAGACACTAATTGTCTCATGGCTTATCAAGAAAATCAAATTTAACAAGATGAATAATTCAGAATTAAATTTACATATAAATTACACTTGCAAACAATCATAATACCAATAACTATAATTAATTGCATCAATCATGAAAGGCATAAATATGTGTTTAAATAAAATAAAGACTATGCCTTTAAAACACACCTGGTTAATTTTACATGAAAGAACAAATGAGATAAATCACTTAAAAGGCACTGGTAATGAAGAGAATGTACGTTTCTGTCTCATATAGTGCTAAATATTATTCACCCTAATGTTCTACAACTTGTTTGTAAAATATCAACAAAATAGGTTGGCTGTTCAAAATTTGGTCTAGTATTTGCATATATATGATAGACTGAGACATCAAAGTATTTAACTTTTTGTTTCGTTATGTACACTTTAATTTGAAAATGCGTAGTCCTGAAAATTCTTAGTAGTGTACTATTGGTTTCTAAAAAATGCAGTATAGTTTCTTATTGTGCCTTTATGAATATTTTTTCGATGAAACAATATGGCAATGATGGTAGTAAATATATACATAATTTTACATGTATATATAACCTGAATTATAATTCTGAATTATAAATTCTTAAATTATTATAAAGTAGAATCACTAGCTGCTGATTGTAGTCTCTTCCTTCAAGAACTTCCCATGCTACGTGTTACTTTATTGATCCCCCTTGTGGTCCCAATTCTGAGGTTGGTTCAGTTTGTTGTCCCACCTCTGGGAGTTAAATTCCCTTCTGGGATCCATTTCTCCTCCCCTTTGGGATGGTTTATCCTCCTCACCCTCTACTCTGCCCTGGTGAGACCCCATCTGGAGTGTTGTGTCCAGTTCTGGGCCCCTCAGTTCAAGGACAGGGAACTGCTGGAGCACCAACAAGCCTTAGGAACTTTAGGATCTTGGTGAGCACATATTCCAGGATTTGGTATAATTGCTTGACCCTTATACAATTTGTTAAAGAAGTGTGTTACCTGGGAATGGACAGTCATTCTTGGAGAAACATTTGGTTTATTAAAACATGACATTTCAGAATATCAGTTTATGGGCCCTGTCGTACTAGACCCCCCTTTTAGATTATGTATAAGATTCAAAGAAAAAGCATATCAATGGGGATTGTGTCAACAGACTTCTGATAAAACCCAATTAACTCCTATTTGATTTGGATCAAATGAGACGGCAAGGTTCCCAAGCATGATATTCACCTTGGGAAAACTCATTATTCACTGTTCATACAGTCCCATTAGATATAGAAAGCATCACATTAGAAGCAACCTCAGAAATATTCACTATTCTTAAAGGAATTAGAGAAAATAAACCTGTTCTACAGGGAATCGCACTCCCCAAGGTGACATCCACATAGGGCTGCCCGACAAACACAGATGGAAAAATGAGACAAATGAGCAAGATCTGGAGGCCAGAGGAGATACACTAGAGTATCAAGTAAAGCAACACTGAATATCTCAATTTAGGCAACTGAACTCCACCCTGTATTTATCAATAATTTGAATATTGAAAGGGAATGTAGGCTTCAATAAATGATAAGTATGTTTTAATGTTTGTGAAAATATATGCAGGCACAGAACCCAAGTCAATTTCTTAACATTTAAAGTGCTTCTTTGAGGGTTTGGGTTTTTTTGAGTCAGACCGACTGGAAAAAGGAAAATCAGAGCAAAAGTTATAATTAAAAAGATGAGTCATAAATGCTTTCATCTATGTTATTAAATCCCAAAAAACTAATTTCGCCTGAAGTGATAAATCGATTATTTTTATGTGTTATTGGTTTAAAAAAATCAAGCTAGTTAATTTTTAATCATTTTGATGATAAGAGGCTATTTTTCAAAAAAATTAGTAAAAATACTTGTAATTCTCTGTCTTTTTGAATAAATGTAATTATATTTAATTTTCTACCTAAAATTGTTAGTAATTCTAGCAAAACCATAATTTTTATTCATTAAGATGTTAATTCAAACAGACTTAATGGTATCCTATTATTAACACACTTTATTTATTGTTGTACCATGTTACTTTCATTAGAAATTGCTTGATTTCTTTGGTTTTCAAATGGTCTTTATTAATTATTTGTGTAAAGGTAGTTTTAATATGTGTATTGTAAAACCTGGTGACTTACTTATGAAACCAGTGGTGAAGGAGGAGAAGGTGTTGATCATTTTACAAGTATTTGAGGACTTAGCTTGAATTGGACAGATGATATTATTTGAAAAAAAATGAAGTGACAGTTGAAAACACAGATTTAATGAAGATAATTTAATGTTTAGAACATTCACACACAATTTAAGAAAATCTGATTTGATTTATTTCACTGCCTCAGGAGACTGCAATTTATTAGAGGATTTTCTTAAATATCAAGCTGTGCACTATCTGGGAAAGATAAAACAATTTTCTGTGCTTTTTCATTGCCTGTCTCAAGGCGTCCTTTGTTATATGGGAGAATGAATTTGAACCTTAACCCTCTGTTTCATGTCCCTGGTCTAAACCACAGGCTTTGTTATCATTGTTATGATATGTTATCTTTGTTATCTTCACCAACCTTCAATACTTCATTATTTAGAAACTCTATGCAAAGTTCAGCAACCAAAAATTAGACATCTTTCTAAATCTCCATCTCCCTCTAGGAAGCTTTCAGGTAGTTAGGTCAAAGTGTTGTGAAAAATGTGTTCATTCAGTGTCAGAGGATTTAACTGATATTGTTCCCATAAGCATAGAACTTATTTTGAGAGGGGAATGTAAGCTTAGACCTATATTTTCCTTGGGTTTGTTAATGATGTCCAACATGAAAAATAACGTCCTACTTGGGGTAAAATATTTAACTTGGATTTCTTAAGCAGGTAGAACAGGAAAAATAAATACATATATTTTTGTTAGATGAATTACTGGAGAAGTAGAAGAAATTTCTTGTTATGTTAAAAAATAATTTACTCACCTGTCATTTGTTCATGTGACAATTCTTGTTCCTTTATTAAACCTAAATTTATTTTTTGATAGAAAGGTTTAAGAGGATGGTAAAACTCTCCTACCCTGCCACGCACTTCCCATCTGCTAGAACCCTGGAGGAAGAAGCAAATTAATTATTGAAGTATGTGTGGCTCACCGGACTGCAGCTGTGGGAAAGGGGAAAACAATTAATGAGATGAACAGCTTGAAAACATAAAAACTCTTTTTACTTCTGTTTTCAGAGCATTAATCCTCATCATAATTATGACAACAGTTTCACATACTCCTGGTTTGAATATTCCTTCTGCTCAAGACACAAATAAAATAATATGTATAATTATTATTGCTATTATATGACATACTTTTTATGAAAGGTGAAACTAATTTAGTCCCTAAAATAGTGGCAAAGGCATATTAGGAATAAAAAGCAAGAATATACCTAGTCTTCTTTCTGGGATATAGTACTGTTCTTTGGAATTCAGCAACTGGTACCGTAATTATTCAGATCAGGGACATGATGAAATGCATGACAGCTTCCATCTAAGACAATCTAAGGCAGTTTGTTTGTGTCTGTTTTGGGTACATACACCAGTGAGACTGGTTTAGTGAATGAAATTTATTTATAAGTAAGAACTTCAGCATTTTGTTGAGGTATTTATAAAATTTTTGACAGATTTCTGATGCATCCAGACCAAAAAAAAATAGTTATGCATGTATAATTTTTAAAAGTTAAGGTGCTGCTATAGGAACTATTTTTTAATCATTAGAAGTATTCATTTGAATTGTTCTCTCTTTATCAAGGAATATCTCCTCATATTACAATTGGAGGTTACAGTTGGCAAATATTAACCTCACCTACTCACTGGGATGACATCTTATCTCATTCATGGCACTGCAAATCTTGTCTCACAAAAACAAACAAACAAAAAAACCCAACAAAACCCAAACATAAAACATGAACAGTAGGAATTATATACTTAGAATTTTAAATCTAGGGAGAGGGGAGCTGGGAAAGCAGTCTCTATAGAGCAAATGCCTGAGATGATTAAAAAATGCAGGCTTGTTTCATGAATGTTGACAGTCTGCAAAGCAAAAAGAGAAGACAAGATTTTTCAAAGCTTTAACTGTACTAAAGAATAATTTTTAATAGTTACAAGATTAAAGACTTTTGTTATTTTTGGTCTAACGTGGTGACAGTTTGCTGATCTGATTTGTGAAAAATTTAGTTTAGGAATAAAAACAAGCAATTAACAAATAACCCTACTCACAGCCAATGGAAACCAATTAGGCTTATCATAAAAGCAATGATTCTTGTAGACACTGTAAACCAATCCATTTTAGCATGTTTTGCATGTTTAACTGAGAACTATATTGAAAAAAAATGGAATTGATATATAAGACATCATATTCAGTACTTTTTACAGGAAATTTGAAAATGGTTAGTGTCTATGATCATTCTCATGTTACCTAAAAATATAATTAAAAAAAAAATTATAGGATGAGAAGATTATGTAAAACTGAAATGTAGAAACTTCCAAGGGGTTCTAAGTAGTTTACATGTTATATATCTTCCTTTTGATTCTGTCTTTGATAATAGTAGACCTGATTTAGTAGCTGTGCCATTTTCATCAGAAAACTGAGACTGGCAATTAATTTAAAGGAAGTACTTCTAATTTTAAATCTTTATTGTTTTGAAAATTTTATATATTTTCTCAAGTGTCATGCAGTGTTTTATAGGGATTCTTTACCCATGCCTCAGAGAGCTTGATGAGTCCATTAAAATAGCTCAGATAAGGAGAAAATGGAAAATGATGGAGGCCTAGAGAAATAAAGATGATGAAATGTTACATTACTTTAGCAGAATAATGTTTTGATACTCTTCTTTGTGGAATGATGTGTAAGAAAACAAGGAAGCAATAACAGAATAATTTGTTTTGAAGAAGGACACTACAGTACAGGCAAATAATCCTATGTAAAGGAGAGTGGGGAGCAAACACAAAGCTTGACAGTAATAGTGGAAGGAGAATACAAATAGACTAAGAGGGTGCACAGAGTATTCAACCTACAAGGAGATATGTGGTGAAAGATCAGAAACCTGAAGGGAATTAAGAATTACTTATTCTACTGAGAAAACTGAAGTTGGAATTAAGGAAGAGAACAGACACTGAAAAAAACTCAAGGAGAGGATGTGGAGAGAAGAACCTAATCAAAAGACAGGAAGAGAACAATGCTGTGGCTGTAAATATTGCTGTCTTTCATATGGGGGGCAAACAAGAATTGTGGGGCCATAGGTTAAACAGGTAGGATTTGAAAACCAGTGTTAGAATATGAAACGGGGAGGAAAAGAGTGATAATAGATAAAAATCTGAATAGGAGGATATAAAAAATGGCAATGTTGATTCTGAAATTTTGATTTTGAGAGTGAAGAATAATGTGTTCATCATAAATCAATAAAAATCCAATGTGAAAGCTCAGGAACATTTAATGAAAGTGTCTTATTACTTTGTTAAACTTATATCCCTGGTGCAAAATTGTTTGGATCATTCATTTGTGGTTTTTAACCCTTACTTATTCCTCTCACTTCAGTAAAGTATTTAGAAGAGATTTTGCTTTTTATTGTTTAATATTATGACAAAAATTCAGACAGAGAAAAAGTACAGAAGCTCTTTTGTTTTTCTTCTGCAGTTATCAGTCAATTTGGCACTCACACACAGCAGCACCTGACAGCTCAGACCAAACTAAGACAGTCCTATCTGACTTGTGGACAGAAATACTGACACTTTGGGGGGCTGTCGGCAGCCAATGTGGTGCTGTTAGCTTTAGGTTAAACAGCGTCTGCCATCTTACATTTGGCTGCATCTTGTCCATGTACTCAATCAAGCTCAGTGAAAACAAGTGTGAGGGCCACCAGTGGAACTCAGTAATCTGCAGTTTAGGAGGAAAATAAGGCTAGCCTGGATCGCAAAGTGTCTGCAAGAGAGAAATGTCTTGTTTAAAACCTGTGGTTAAATGATATATATGTCTGACCATCAGGGAGGAGAGAAACCTGTTTGCCTTGCCTGTCTGTCAGTTCCATTCTGAGACAATTAGAGCCTTCCAGAAGAAATATGTTCCCTCAGTGAGCACGAAGCAGAGGGCAGGTTCAGACAAATACGGGGTCAGAGGAGAAGGAGGTTGGCACAAGACAGAGTGAACATGAGCAAACTGAGAGAATGCTGAGAAAAACAGGGCGCAAACATGGCCAGCACTCAGAGATGATAGACAGAAAGCCTAAAATAGTCCGCAGAAATGACCGAAATGCTGGCTGACTTAGAGCAACTAAGAGCACCTTTATCATATTACTCTTGAAAAAGCTGAATGTTTGATTTCTGAAGAAAAATAAATACACAAAAAAGAAACTTCATTTGGATGTCACTCAAAGTAAGATCTCTGTCTTGTTACTTTTCTAATTGAAAGCTTAATGGCTAGTCATGACTGATACTTCAAAGGGTGCAGTAAATAAAGATATGTCAATATCTGCCTTTTACTTAACTGTCCACTACAAGTCACTAGCAAGGACAGTTCTTGACTAGATATATAGATGTGATTTGACTAGTATACCTGTTCTTATTCTAAGGAATTCTTCATTCACTTTTGCATCAATAAAATATATACTGTTTTAAAGCAACTTATTCTAATAGTGGCTCCAGCAGCAATACAATTGACTTATGCCTTCCCTGTTGATGAAGAGTTCAGCAGATCAATCCAGACAAACAAAATAATGTTAATAGACTGGTGATGAAAACAGTAAAGAAAACAAATAGTTAATTTTGAACACTACCATCTTGGTTTGCCATCCATGCAAAAGCATAGAAGGCTGTTTAAATTATGTTGATCTTAAATTGTGTTCAGGAAGAAATGAAATTAAAATTAAAAATAAATGCTTTTCGCTTTTGATTCACTAACCATCTTTACCAGGTCAAGCCTATGTCTCATCTTGTTACCTGTTGAAAAGTTAAATTGCATGGAATTTAGTTGCATGCCCAATTAGATAAGCAATTGTCAGTGGTGGCTGTGACAATCTCATATTTTTGAAAATGTACTGCTAAGTATCAATATAAGACAAAGATAAAACAGAAAAATAATACGATTTAACTGTTTCTCCTCCTCATGAGTTTATTGCTAGTTTATGCCCTTATAAAGCAGTATTTTGAAATGGCATTAACAACATAATGTTAGAAGAAATTTTTATAAATGACTTAAAACTACATATAAGTTACAGACCATTTTCCTTGAGAACTCTCCCGATAAATGCATTGCAACCAAGTGAAAAACATATTCCTTTTCCTGCTGTGATTGCACATTTGTACTCTTGAGTGCAGACACATGTTTTTGCAATTTCTTCCTGACAGCTTGATTAACCTTGAAAAGTTACAAAATGAAAAAAAGAACTTTGGTAGTTAACTTTCCAAAGATACTTTGGGAAAAAAAGCCAAACCTAATCGTCCATAAATAGCTGCTAGGAGCTTTATTAGATTTTGTATTCTTCCTTATTTATTGTATAAAATTTCACTTTATAAAATTAATAATGTCAAAATAAGAGAGTTAGAGTTGCATATAGGTACACAGAACTTATAGGACCTTTTATAGGGTGTAGATGTTGGTGGGAGGGGATGGGGGATGTCTGTGATGAGCTGTATGGCTGCCTCGTTCCGGATACAGCTGGCTCCAGTGGACCCACTGCAGGGGACAGTTGAGCCCTTTGGCCATGATGGCAGCACCTCAGGTAAAGTGTATATAGGAAAATGAAAAATACTGCCTGAGCGGAGTGAGAAAAGAAAATGCGACAAACAACCTTGCAATCACCAAGGTGAGAGAAGAAGGGGGAGGTATTCCAGGTGATGGAGCAGAGATTTATCTGTAGGCTCATGAAGAAGACCATGGTGGAACAGGTAGCTATTTTCTGAAGGAACTGCAGTCCATGGAGGAGACATGTTGGAGCCATGTTGGAGCAGGGACAGAATGTGAGGATGAAAGAGTGTCTGAAAGGAACTGTTATGGACTGACCACAAATCCGCCATTCCCCACTCCCTTGTGCCACTCAGTAGTTTGAGGAGAAGGAGGTAAAGGAGTAAGGAAAGAAGAAGTGAAATTAGGCGTAGGAAGAAGGGGTGAGGTGGGGGGAAGGTGTTTTAATTTTTCTTTGACATTACCCACATCTACTTTAATTGGGAAAAAAAAAAAGTCCCCAAATTGAGTCTGTTTTGCCTGTGATAGTAATTGTGAAGTGATCTCCCATGAGCTTTTTCATCTTATTTTCTCTTCCTATCTTTTTGAGAAGGGGAATGAGAGAGCATCTGAGTTGTCATATGGCAGTTAGACAAGGTCAAACCACCACAGCCGCAAACTAAGAAACTGTCTGTATTGGTGCATACTATTCATAAGAAGAAAAGTAGGTTTAATTAAATTTGTATTTATTATTGATTCTCAGCATTAATTTTTACTATGATAAACTAAGATTCAGTGATAGAATGCATAGACAGAATAATAAAGTATGTCATTATTCACTTAAAACAGCAATAGAAAAATGTAATGTCTTAAATTCCTGCATCTCAAGGGATTTATTTGAATTTTTATTTTTATAAATTGTTGTATTGTTGTGCCAGACTGTATCAAAACACACTATAATCTAAAAAAGAAAAAAAAAAGAGGGGGAAAAGACTGAAGAATGTCAAATAAAGAAAATACTGTAGGGAAGTGTTCAAATACATGTATGACATGTATGTAATAATAATAATAATAATAATTGTTCTTAGTAGCTAGTACGGGTCTACATTTTGGATTTGTGCTGGAAACACTGTTGATAATGCACAGATTCTTTAATTATTGCTGATCAGTGCTTACATAGAGTCAAGGTCTTTTCATCTCCTCATACCACTGCACCAGCAAACAGATTGAGGTACACAAGTTGGGAGGAGTCACAGTCAGGACAGCTAACCTGAACTGACCATAGGGGTATTCCATATCATATGATATCATGCTTAGCAATAAAATGAGGGTTGGACAGGAGGTTGCTGCTCAGGGGTTGATCAGCGGTGAGAAATTGTTCTCATTTATATAACTTGCCTTTTTTTGTTGTTGTTTTATTTTTCTCTATTATATTTATTTTAATTACATATTATTCTTGTTATTGTATTGTTGCCAGCTGGGATTAAAGCACAACACTTCTACTGCCAATTGGTTGGTTAGCTTAATTTAATTTATGAATATGAAATGGGAACGATTATGTAAACTCCTATGAAACTGGAGTGTAAATAAGTATTAATATGTAAACAAAGTTATTTGGAGAAAAATGCAAAATCTCAATATATTTAAGATATTAATTCTTCCATTAGAAAGGAAATAAATGCTTTATTGAAAAGTTACAGAATAATATTAAAAAAAAAAAATAATCTTCGACAGGTATCAGTGTTGATATTTTTCTTATATTGACAACTGACACATAAAGTAGGGTTTTGTTATAATCACTGGCATAAGCCTAAGTCAATTAGGCCCTAAATGATGCAAATATCTCCCTCTGTTTCCTTCACTTCCATATATTCAAGGTATGTATAAATTTTTTTTTTGATTACAGAAATTTAAATTTATCAAATTATGTCTGTTCATCTTTCTCTTTTGGAAAAAAAATAGCACTGCACCTAAACAAAACTCAGACAGGCTTCTGTCTTTTACCTAGTCCAACTGTTTTCAAGGGGTAAAATTTAGAAAAATGATATATTACTACGTTCAAGGATGTGGGATGAATTGTTACAGCAACATCATCTACAGTTTTTGACCTTGGCTTCAGCACAGTAGAAAGCATGATTTCAGCCCATCTCCTTCACACGGCTATGGCTTTTACATAGTTGTCCACAGATACTGATGGTGTTATCACCTAACAAGCCCATGTAACAGTTGTTCCCTATGTTTTCTGACAACAAATTAGTAGTCCAGGTGCTTATGGACTGAATTTATCCTATGAACAATTAACTCAATGCTACTCAATGCACACTTGAGGAAAATAATTGTGGTGGACTGTAATTCTATAAACAGAGATGCTTTAAGGTATTTAAGAACTTTAATGATGTTTATCTTCTAATCCCAATGAAATTAGCAACCAAAGACTTAGGTGCCAAAAAAGGCATCGTTTCTTTTGTAGCTCAATCTGATTAGTAGCACACACACACACAAAAAGAATTATGAGGAAAAATTCAATTATGCAAGTGTTGTAACAAATATATCTGTTCATGGGGAAATCAAAAAACAAAACACAAATAACCCTGTTTCAATAGTTAGGACACAAGTCTACAAAAGACAATCACCTGGAATGTATACACAGCAAGAATTTTATTATGTACTAAAATTTGTGAAAGGTTGAGGTTCTAGCGTAAGTGGCAAGAATTAGTTATCATCATATAATTAATCTATTCCTTATTAAATGTATTACAAACTGAGGAAAATAAGAAATAAAAGAACTGATGATACCTTTTCTTTCTGAATTTATAGTTGCAAATATTTATGGAGGCATATTTAAATCTGCAACATTAGCTAAGCAAGAATTTTATTTCAAGATGAACTTTAAAATTAGTGAAGGTTAGTTCAAATTACTTAAAATAAAAAAAAAAAAAAAGAAAAACCCAACACTTTTTTTTCCTTTTAACCTTTAACTGACAAACAACATTGTCCATCGTCCAATCTCATAGACAATCCTTCTTCTAACAGCAAAAATGCAAGAAATTCTGACTAGTGTCGCCTAGTTTCTTTGGAACTTAGCTCAACTATTAAAGCATGTTCTATTCCAACACAGTATAGCTAGAAATAACTATTTCTGTTAATCTAGTAATTTGCTGTGGCCTCTTTTCCTTTAAAATTCTGTATGCATGCATACCAATATTTCCTTATTTGCAAATTGCCTTCACTTTTATATGATTTGTTGTGAGGTTGTTTTTTTGGTTTTTTTTTTGCTTTAATTTTGAACAAAAAATACTGAAGTGTTTCTTGTATAGGATGTCAAATTACCCTCTATTATAGTATGTAGTTCAAAGGTAAGACACCGTTAATGACAAAATTCGAGAGTTCTGTAGAGCACTAGAGGTTCTTTCGTTTTGTTTTAAAGTGACTATAATGCGTATCATTCTAAGGTAATAGTGTGTACTATCTGATCTCTGCAGGAAAACAGAAAGAAATATGAAGGAGTAAAGTGCATGATTATTCCACTTTATCTTTGAGAGATTTATCTATTCATGCTGTTCACATCTGCTCCTAAAGAAAAGGTAAGAGGGATCAATGAAAATATTCATGAAGTAGGCAGCATCCCTTTGTGAAATATTCTGGAAAAAAAATTTTATTACTAGAAAGGTGTATCTTTGGATTATATACTATCAGGTTAGAATAGGACTATGGGGAAAAAAAACAAACCCCACAATCCTTGTGAAAAAAGCTTTTTTTTTTTTTTTTCCAAGACTGCTTCTACAGGTGCTTATTAGGTCAGTTTTAATAAAAATAATTTTACAGTCCAGAGTCAAGATTATAAAAAAGCCTTCTAAATTTATCATTCTATGCTTAGGAAAAAAAAAGAGCTAATCTTCTTAAGTGCATGCTACAATAAATGGCCCTACTGAATTAAGGTATCAGATGCATTTTTACAAAAATTAAACAGTGGAAATTCAGTTACTAAAAATACAAGTTTCTACTTAGTTAATCTCACAATTTCCAGAGCTTCACTACAAGAGGAAAAAAAAAAAAAAAA
>VXBJ01003391.1:10840-21326 GCA_013400055.1 Nycticryphes semicollaris
AAAATGCTACACTTGGAATGAGGAGTTCCAATCTTTCCTCAGAAGAGCAGGATTCACCTCTCTGTTTTTCTTACACCTCTTATTGCTTTGTAATATTGCCTAAGTAATCTGAGATCAGTATTTTAAATGTTGCTTTAGCTTCTTGCGATTTTTTAAAATTTCCGGGAAGTTTGAACGAAGGCTTTTGACATTCTCTCTTCCTCACTATAACAGTTTAGAGTTCAGCAACTACTTACTTTCTGAGGCAGCACAAAACATTTACATTTTACTTCCATCTGCTACAATATCACGAGTAGTACCAAGTCTTCCTAAGGGAAGAAGACAGAAAGATTTTAAGATTCTGATTGTAAATTGCATCTGTCTTCTAACAAATTATTTTGAAAACTCTCTCCCAAAGTGAATCTGGCAAAACCCAGCTACAATGAGGTACTAAGACATAGTGTCTATTCTTCGTAAATTTATTAGAGAGCAAGATTGTTTGGAGTAACAAAATTTACTGTCCTAACACGTGTGAAAAACAAAACAGGGCTGGTCAGTCAGATTCTTTGTGGGTTTTTTTTTTCAGGAAACAGATGGTAACATAGATCAACAGCTGAACAGAAGTACCAGGGGAAACACAGAGAGATTATTTCAAATGCCACCAGCCTTTCTTCCACCCAAGCACACATTTGTGAAGATGAGCAGTTCATCAATGACCGTATTTCAGATTTCCCAGCAGTGCAGAATCATTTCAAAGAAATTCATCTTTCACTGCATAAGTGGTACCAGTTCTGTTTGAGTGAAACAAAACCTCATTTTCTCATCAAAAGACAGACTTTTCTTTTCATCTGACACCAGAGGAAATTCAACATCTACAACTGTATTATATAATTATTTTAAAAAACCATAGCAGTCTACATTGGTAAGAAAAAAACACTCAGTTGCACTTCAGAGGCTTCAGTCAACGGAGACCCCAGAGTGTTAATAACTTACAGGAGACACCTATGAATGGACCACGTCCCAAAAGAATTTGAGTTTGAAATGGTAAGAAAAGAAATCAAAAGACTTTGAAATGGTAAGCAGTAGAAACACTGGCTCATAAAGCTGCCTAAGATGAGCACAGAAGCTGTCAGAAGCATCAAAAACCTTTGACTCCCAGACAAAACTCTTGCCTCTTACTTATGTCTCCTGTGTGGGTGTTCACATGACAAGACAGGATCAGAAATATCCCCATCACAGTGCAATCTCGGCCTCCACAGACTTACTCCTTCCTCACTTTGTGGCACTGTCTGCACCCCACTGAGCTGAGCACTTCTTTTGTGTTCCTGTCCAAATTCATTCATGCTCACAGCACATTGTCGGAAGTTTACTGCTAAAAAGAGTAAAAGTTCTTTACCATCCATTATTAAACACACATATCAGGGAAGGTACAAAACACTGTCTTTAGAACACATTCAGTTGCAGTAAAATTGATTTGTTTTGCGAAGGGAGGAGAGCAGAGCTACAGCGCAATGGCAGATATACTTTTATGGATATCCCCACTGACCTGTGACCAGTCATAAAAACTGCATAGTGTGTAAAAACATGTATAGTGAGAAAAAAAGAACTGTCATCATGGGGTGAGGGGGATGGGACACACCAAGCCATACTGAATATCAAGGGGATAATTATTTCATGAGCTGGGATTATTAAACTTCACTACTGTTTTCCTACAGGAACCCAATTCATAACATTAGAGTTTTAGTTTCTTATGTAAAATATAAAGTTTACTTAATCTTTATTATTTCTAGTCATCTCAATGCCTCTGTTGAGCTAGATGAGAATGAAAAGGTATAGTAAGACTGGAACTGCAGAACATTGAAACGCTAGACTAGATTAGCCCCATTTGATGTGAAATACTTAGGTATCCAAATACTACATTTGTGCAAACTATGCATCACTATTTTTGGAATATTATATGAAAAGGCAGACAGGCTCAAATATTATGTACTGAAAAAAGAAGGATTGCAAAGACTTGTAGAGGCATATCATCAGGCTTTTTACTCCAGAACCTAGAATTAATCACCAACATATTACATGATAAAATATAGCACTTGTCCAATAAAATTTCTCTAACACCTAATAAATTCTAGAGGTGTGAAAGACACCTTTAAAAGTTATCAGTAAATTCTTTTTTTCCAAAGAAAAACATGTTTCTTGTCTCTAAACATAGTGAAGGGGAGGGAGCCACCTGCTTCCATAGATTTAGAGTTCAGCTAGAAGTCCCATTGAGATGTCTGTAGGGACTCTGCCAATTACCTGTAATCCTCCAAAAATCATTGTTTACAATCTATAATTCAGTTTCAGCTTTCCTCACACTTTCTCCTTATTTAGAAACATATTTCTTTCTCTCCTTTTTTCCTAAAACTGCTTCTGTTTTTATGGACACCTAATTAATTTAGATGGCATAATTCAAAACAATATTGGTTTGGCAGGTAAGCGTAGCATTGGATAAAAACCTACTGGGCTGCTACAACATATCCATTACTTTTTTACACTAGAACAAAATTATTATCAATGCCAAATAAATACTAATATTACTTACAGCTCATATTTATAGAACTTTATCTGGGTGATGAAATGCCTACTCTTTAATACCAAATAGCCAGCAAAGCAGCACATTGTTATTTTAGGAAATAAATCATATGATGCATAAAAAGAGGAAAAGAACAAAAGAAAATAAATTAGGTGATCTTATTAAAACATCAAAGCAGTCTTTCCCAAGTTTTTCCCATCAGACATGTTGTTTCTAGACTGTTTTCTTTGGGGAAGAGTGGCTGGAAAACTGCCCAGGAGAAAAGGACCTGGAGGTGTTGATGGACAGTCAGCTTAACAGGAGCCACCAGGGGGGCCAGGTGGCCAAAGCAGCCAACAACATCCTGGCATCAGGAATAGCACAGCCAGCAGGAGCAGGGAAATGATGGTGCCTCTGTACTTGGCACTGTGGAGGCCTCACCTCAAGTACTGTGTTCGGTTCTGGGCCCCTCACTGCAACAAGGACATTGAAGCACTGGAGTGTCTCCAGAAGAGAGCTACCAAGCTGGTGAGGGGTCTAATGAACAAGTCATATGAGGAGAGGCTGAGGGAACTGGACATGTTTAGTCTGGAAGAGAGGAGGCTGAGGGGAGACCTCATTGCCTTCTACAACTACCTCAAACGAAGTTCTACAGAGGCGGGTGCTGGTCTCTTCTCCCTAGTGAATAATGACAGGATCTGAGGAAATGGCCTGAAGTTGTAGCAGGGGAGGTTTAGACTAGATATCAGGAAGAATGACTTTACTGGAAAAGTGGTCAGGCACCAGAACAGGCTGCCCAAGGAGGTGGTGGAATCACCATCCCTGGAGATATTTAGGAAACATGCAGATCATTTCAGAGCATGCTCCAGCAGCCAAGATTGTAGGGTGTGGGTTGTGTTTATGTGTATGGTTGGACTTGGTGATCTCAGAGGTCCTTTCCAATCATGACAATTCTGTGATTCTGTAAATAGCTGATGGGGCAGAGCACACCCTCAGAAAGTTCACCATTGACACAAAACTGTAAGAGTGGCTGATACCACATGAGGATTGTGGTGCCATTCACAGGGACCTTGACAGGCTGGATAAATGCACCAACAGGAACATCATGAAGTTCAACAATGAGAGTTGCAAAATCCTGCACCTGAGGAAGAGCAATGCGAGCCACCAATAAATTTTTTATTTCACTTACCTGGGAAGCAGTTTTGAAGAAAAGTAACTGGGAATCTTGGTAGATACCAAGCTGAACATAAGACAGCAAGGTACCCTTGACACAAAGAGGGCTAACAGTATCGTGGGCTGCGTTAGGAGAAGCGTTGCAGGTTGAGGGAGGCTGAGGGAGGTGACCCTTCTGCTCACCTAGATCAGTCCGTGTCTGAAGATCTGTGTCCAGTCCTGGGCTCCCCAGTACAAGAGAGACATAGATATATTGCAGACAGTTCAGGAAAGGGGCACAAGGATAGTGGAACACTGGAACATTTTTCCTATGAGGAAAGGCTGAGAGACTAGGGTCTCTGAACACAAGAAGGCTATCCATGTATATAAATACCTGAAAGGAAGCTGTGAAGAAGATGGAATTTAGCTCTTTTTGGGGTGCCCAGTAACAGGACAAGAGAACAATTGGCACAGACAGAAACATAGATGGTTCCATTTAAACATCAAAGCAAATTTTTTCACTGTGAGCGACCATGGTTCCCCAGAGAGATTGTGCAGTCTTTCTCTTAGTAAAAATGTCATCTGGATATGTGTTTGGGCAGCCTGCTTTAAGCGTCCTTCCCTGAGCATGGGGATTGGTCCAGATGACCCTCAGAGTCCCTTTCAATGTCAAGCATTCTGTGATTCTGTGTTTATACATAAGGCCCTTAGTTATATAGGGTGAGAACCAACTACTCCAGGTACCTAGTGAGTCCTGAAAGTAAGCAGTGTTGGGTGAAACCACTAAGGTCTATAACAACATGCACACTCACCCAACATGCACACGCACCCCAGAACAGAATTAGGGTCACAGAGGCAAGTTTAATTCCGATACTTAGTGTGTCTCAGATGATCATTCTAGCGTTCAAAATTGCTAAAGAAAACTAGAATAGTGTTTCTGGATTGCAATGATGTATTTATCTTCCATGTTTAATCACATGTCGGGTTTAGACTTTTCAGTCTACATTACAAAGTTCCCTTCATTGAACTTAGTAAGTAATGAGTAGCTGTTGCACTATGCCAATATTGCTTAACCAGTGAGAACAGCGGAGAGCAAACACAACACCAGGCAATGTTTTGTGGTAAGACCCAAAGCATTCTTAACTGCTGAAGCCACACAGAAGTTTAAAATGAGTTGACACTGAACATCCACTGAGGAGGACAGAAAGAAAGACAGACTGTCAATAGGTTTCACAAGGTCTGACAAAAGGAAAAGAAACTGACAGAAATACGGCTACGTTCAGTTCAGTTCAATTATCTGTATGGCAGGAAAATGAGTCTCTAATGATTACGGTGTCCATCACAACTGGAACCAGTACACTTGAATACTACCTGAAGGTTTTTCTGTTTTTTCAAGAGATCCCTTGCTCAATTAAGGAAAAATAAATAAATAATCAAGACTTTTCTGTCTGTATTGAGAAAATAATCACACATACAAATATTTTCTCTGTACTGAGGCATAATAGGAGCCACACCATTTTCAGTCTACCTAATTTGCCTGGATTTTTAAAACACTTCTAGATATTTTGGATGGTTATACAAAATTTTCTAGCATAATATCCACACATTTTTAAGTGGTCTGTTCAATTAATCTTTTTCCTGTGATGAAGTAGAAACAAGTGACACACTGATGGGTTGCTCACTCATGTCTAGGTCAAGACATACCATCAAGATGCCAGACTATAGTCTAAAGATTGAAAAGAAAGCAATACTTTAAGAAACACTTATTCTCAAGCCTCATGCATTCTATCCAGCTGTTAAGTATTCCCACTTTCAGTTTACCATTTATAAGAAATTATTGTAATAAAGGTGTCCAACTGCTACTTAAACCCAAGATAGGTACTGACTGACATGATAATAAGCTATTAAAATTCATAGAACGAGCAAGATATTAAATGACTAGCACTTCCTCTCTCATTCAAAAGACTGCAACAGGAAGTTAAAAGTTGTTCTTTGTAAAGTTTGTAAAGTTTTTGATTGTTAAATCCAATTTAATTCATATCACATTTCAAGCACTTTTTTTTTATTATTTATTTCAGAAATGGATTTCACTGTCAATTATATGAGGTGGTAAGGAAATAAATATGACACCCCCTCTATCTATAAATTGAGAGTTCAGCAATCAATTGTCTAAAGGAGAAATGATAACAGAAAGTATACTGATCTTGTCAGAGAAGTCAGCTGTTGAATTAAATGAAAGCACAGATTTTTCCTGCTTCCTTACTCCATTTTGACTGTACCAAATTCAGAGAATGCTGTTTTTTCCTCAGCTTCAATGTGAGTTAAAAGATACATCTCTAAGTTTCATAGAAACCCAACAGTCCAAGGGTCATACAGCTAACTCATGTTGTCTCTTCTCTTGCTGTCCCCTAGGCAAAAGAGACACTAGAAAAGGTCATCTCTGACTACAAGAAGTTATGAGCTGAATGAATGAACCGGTAGTGTGGGAATGTCACCATCCTAGTGGGATACGCCTGAACTTTAAAGAAAATATAAGCTTGTGGTGATCAAGAGCACTGCTCCCATTCTGGGCACATAAAGACCTTGAAATACAATATTACTAAGACCATTTGCCAGTCACTTTCCCATGTGGTATTATGCAATTGAAATGGAAGGAGCATAACAAATTCTTTCCATAAAGCTATCAGGTTTCATGCAATATTTATGATTTTGGTTTACATGAAGAGGGACTATATGGAATGGGCAATGCAGAAGTGAAAGTCTCTATTTTTTTAGCTCCAGAGTTATGTAGCCTCTATAAAGCACATAAAATAGCAGAAAGTATTTATAAACAATTTATATATCATCCTAGGAAATTAATCTTAAGGAACAGTGACATGAAAGAATGAAGAACTTCGTAGAAAACATATTGATATTTTCATGGAATTAAGAACCTCACAGATGCTTTCCCAAAGAGGAATGTTACAATAGGTCTATTCTATGTCTGACAAGTATCTTCCATATCTCATTATATTGCCTCATACGTAAGACCAAACTCCTTTAAAATCACTGTTAAACATACAGAGAGTTGTCATTCTTTCTTTGACATTGTGATTATATCATGTAGCTCTGCAGCACTTTATTGGCAGACAGGCTGAGAAATAAATTACAAAGCAAGGTGGCTGTCAGTGGGTACATGAGTGTCTCTAATAACACGCCATCCATCTAGCTGGGACAAATAAGGAAGCACAAAAGGATAACAACATCAGGATCCCAGTTCTGTGACAGGTGTTGATAAGCCAGTTTCAAAAGTTTCCCTTTAATCTTAATAGCAAGAGTAGGAATTGAATAACACTTGATCTCTGTTAGCAAGCATCCTGTCTGTTTAATGTACAGTAACAATTAATGAGTGTCTCAGTACACTGTTTAAGGGAATGCGGACACAAGCAGTCTGTGTCTACGGGGAAGCTAACATCTGAGAATGATAATCTGACCCTGACTACAGGGATCAGAAGAGAAAGTATCTGTGATGAACAAGAAAAGATTTGAAAGCAGTTTCAAAGCAGAGGCAAATAGTCTAAGATTAGATGTATCTGAAGAAGGGACGTTAAATTAATGTAAGTGCAATATGATGTTACTGAGCAAAGCTGTTTGAACTATGGCAGATCCGCTAAATGACTGAAGAGTCTCTCTGGATAACACCTGTTTAAAGACTAATCTATACCATTCATTGAAGAAAAAGGGAATCCATCTGTAGGAGAGAGAAGTATAATCAAAATCATGAGATATTTAGTTATGTGATTGATGTAATGCACCACCATTTCCCCAGGTCATCCATCTCTACAGTGTACCAGTTACCATTATTGTGTTTGACAAAAATTACCTCAATAAGCTTTAATAAAAGATATATCACATTCTCTATGTTACTATTCAGAATTAACATAACAGAAGCCTAACAACCCCATCAGAAACCCTACATATAATTGGGTTTGACTATACTCTTCCCATGCATTATACATTTTCTGATCTATCTGTCACATTCAACAGTTTATTTTTTTGAAGTGGGAGGTTCACTACTGCATATTCAGTTTTGCATCCTGTATGGCTTGAGGCGAATCTCCAGTGAGTGCTCACACACACCAGACATTGGAAATGAACCATTCTTTAGCCTCTGAGAAAATGCACAGATGAAGAAGCAACCTTTGTACTTTGTAGTCTGCCTCAGATAACTTGCTCATTAGAGACCAGTCCACTACATATCTGACCAGTTAAGCAATAAAGGACATTGAAAGTGCTATGAGAAAAATTTGTAGGTGTTATATGTGCTGGTTTTGAACAAACAAGTATATTTGTTTCCCAAAGTAGTTTTGTTGTTGTTGTTTTGGGGGTTTGGCTTTGGTTTTGGTTTTGCGTACCCTTAAAATACAACTGCAAAGCTTGTTTCAGAAGAGGAAACTTTTGTGATAGCATGAGGTCTCTGAAGCCTCCAGTTCTCACTGTATTTGTGTAAAACAGATGAAGCCTGTCTATAGCAGTAAGGATTCTCTTGCACTTCTTTGGTAGCAGTCTGTCCTAGAGTAAGAGGGAAAATGAAAAATCATCCTCAAGAAATTAACTAGAGGTAATTATTTAAAAAAACAACCATGTCTTTCCAGATTTCATTTCAGCCTTTCTCAGTCCTAGAAACCTGTAGCAGGAAGCAACAAGGCACATGTCATTTGAGGAAATAATGTCATCCTCTTATGAGGTGATGAAATTTCCCAAAACAACACCTATCTTTCACTATATCTGTAGAATTTTAAAAATTTAGGTGTGTTGTGTGCAACATTCATAATAAAAGAACAGAAATTACATGGGAGAAGTTTCTGTATGTAAATGAAAAAAATGTTTACTTTCCCATGTTTCTCAAGAGAAAGTGGAGAAGCTAACCTATTAGCTGCTTCTTCCGATATCTGTCATCCACCTTCAAAATTATTTACAACCAGGCCTAAGCTTTACAACAAGGGAAAAGAGATTGTAAAAAGCTTTTACACCCTTAAAATGTTGAAAATATTCTGCTTACAAAGCTTACAGGAACATTCTCAAAATTAAAGAAGCAACAGTTTCCTCCCCTCCAGTAAACGTGACTTTTAAAAAGGCTTTATGTCAATTTGTGACAGGAAACTCAAAGGAAATGTGACAGCAAATACAGCAATCATTTCATTTTGTGAAGTCTCAGCAATACAGAGTACTATCCCCTTTGATTCAAATTTATTCACTGAGCAAATCTCCACCAGTACTAAGTGTCCAATCCCCATTCTTTAGTGCCTTGATGTCTGACTTTTATGAGACCCAAATAGCCAAGCACCTTACATCTTCAAGGACAAGCCTTTCTGCCTCGTCTCATGCTTCCTTCTGCCTTGTTTGTGTACCGTTCTCTTTCTCATTCGTTTGTTTTTCAAAGACCCACTTTCCCCAGACAGAAGGCAAACTCCTTCTCTAATCACTGAGCATACACTCACAGTGTGTAACAGAAGTGCCATAAAGGCCTTGGCGTTAGAAAAATACTGCATACGACTCCATGGCCAACTTTTCATGTGCAGCTAAATTTAATGTTAATTCTAAAAGCAGTGATAGCATGTGGCATATCTACTAACCTTACAGGATAAACTAACAGCATTCTCAGAGGTTAACATATTTTCTGACTGACTGCTATTAAAAAGTCTTTTCTAGCTTGACTGGAGATTATGAGCAATAATTAATGGATTCCCTGGCTAATCAATTGGTTATAATTGAAGGAGAAAATTAAGCTCAAGCATGAGTAATCATGGATATCACCTGACTTAGCACAGTAAGGTAAGGGAAGTTGTTATCTGAAAAAAGCTCAAAGCATAAAAATGACAAGGAATAAGAAAAGTATTTTGGTAATAACTTATGGAATGCAAAAGAGAGTGATATTTTAGACAGCAAGACAATATTTTCTAGAAGACTGGCCCTGGAGGATAATAAGGCGCAAGAAAGATTGAGAAGATGAAGATGAACTGAAGAGCTGAAGTGAAAAGAAACAAAAAATGGCACAGATTATTGCAACTCCCTCACTACCCTTCACCTCCACTACCTCCAAAAGGACAGTGAAATAATAATCTGATGGAAGAGAACATTAAGGAAACTTATATGATATAATATTATATGATTGATATGATAAGATATATGCACAAACATTGGTTGAACACATTGTTCGAATAACTAGAAGCAGACTCTAAAAGGTTAGGGTATTTTAGGTATCAAGATTAAAGAAGTGTTAAATAAAGAGGAGAAAGTGTGAATGAAGTTCAGCAGTTTCAGATAGAGGTTGACCAGATTTCCAGTGCTACAGCAAATGTCTGTTAGTACATGGTTGTTAGGGATCAGGAATTCTGAAGTGCCTACAAAGACCAGGAAAAAAATTATAAGCGTGCAAATAACTTTGAATTACTGCACTCAGACCACCGTGGGGAAAAGAAATAGGAGTCCCTCACAAAACTCACAAGTCAGTTTCAGGGGAAAGCAATAGCTGTTATGACTGATGCTCTCATAAGTCCATTATCAGGTGAGTGAGGGTTAAGTTGTACCTCCCGGTAGAAACTTAGTACATATTCACCAAAATATGCTTTCGAGAACTGTAAAGCTCTTAAGAATCACAGAATCACAGAATCTTCATGGTTGAAAGGGACCTTTGAGATCATCAAGTCCAACCATAACAAAAAAAACCAAAACAAACAAAACCAAAACAAACCAACAAACCAACAAACCACACACAGACAAAAAAAACCAAAACAACACCACACCCAAAAAAACCCCACC
>VXBJ01003391.1:22350-47897 GCA_013400055.1 Nycticryphes semicollaris
TGGTACCTCCCCTGTTGACCTGGATTGTTGATAGATGATGGACAGAGGATTGGTGAGCTCTCCCACCGGTTCACTGAGTACTCTTGGGTGAATCCTATCTGGCCCCATAGACTCATGTGGGTCTAAGTGCATAAGCAGATCATTAACTACTTTTTCCTGGATTACGGAGTGGTTGTTCTGCTCTCCATCCTGATCTTTCAGCTCAGGAGGCTGAACACCCTGGGGATAGATGGTCTGAGTACTGAAGACTGAGGCAAAGAAGGCGATAAGTATCTCAGCCTTCTCCTCATCCATAGTTGTAATGTTTCCCCTTGCATCCAGTAAGGGGTAGATGTTCTCCCCAACTCTCTTTTTCCTGAGGTATTTATAAAAACTTTTTGGTGTTCCTTTTATTAATGGACAGGTTGATCTCCAGGTGGGCTTTTGCCTTCCTAACTTTTTCTCTATATAATCTAACAAGATCTCTGTACTCCACTCAAGTTGCTTGTCCCCTGTTCCTTCTTCCAAAGGCGGTAAAACCCTCCTTTTTTCCCCAAGTCCCATTAAAAGTTCTTTGTTCAAAAAAAATCTGGGATGCATTTCATATATTTTTTCTCAGCTTTGCCGATCAAAGAACAGAATAAACACAAGTTTTATCAATCTTTCCTCATCCTGAGCTCATGGAGGCGTGAAACATCTTTGCCTGAATGCATTTTTGTTGCCTTTCCTGAATACCATAAAAATTAAGGATAAAAAACCAACTCCCTAGATTGTGTTATTTTTCAGCATTGAGCCTCACTTAACTCATTAGGATCATAGTGGAGCTTGCTGTTTCAATGTTTAAGCTCTTTTGCAAATCAGACTATAGCAAAAAATATTTGTTATGGAGTAAAATGTATGATCACAGTTTTTAGAACACCCCTTGGCTGTTCACAGTCTCCTTCAACTGTGGAAAACTAGTAACTCTCAATACTTATAAGGCACTTTTATGTTCAGCTATGTCTGTAGACATGTTAACTACAACTCACTGTTTTCTAATGCTTTTCCCTTAGCAAAACAAGAGAAACAAACACGAAACAAACAAACAAATACAAACCAAAAAAACCCCAGTAACATAATGCAATACTATTATTATCTCCACAGACAGATTGAATTTAATACAGTAGTAGATGTTGTTGAAACACCTTATATGCTCTCATGAATACAGTTTACTCCATTCCCGAGATATTTCAGTCTAATAACAACATCCTCTCCTTGCACATAACATTTAGGCCAAAGCTTTCCAAAGGGCAAGAGTTAAAAGTGAAGGAGCCATGTTATTATCAAAACACTATGTACCTTTTTCAGCTCCACATTTTCTCCCTCTGCTCCTGACCCCACTTTAAAAAGACATTTCTAAGTGACCATGAAGAAGGGTGTCAGGGAAGGGGCCAGCTGCTCCTCAAAGGCTGGTAAACCAGGAGCTGTGTTTCAGCTGGTATGAGCAGTAAGGCAAGGAGTCAAGATGAAGAACAGCATTCCTAGGACAGGATCATGGCTAGGGCCATGCACAGTCTGGTCTCAAGGCAGTCAGAGGTCAAGGCCCCCAGCCAGCAGGTCTGGGTTAAGGTGAGGACTGGGTGCCCACACATCTACTTACACAGTTCAGGCAGGGACCTGCCTCAGGTTAAGAACAGCTTCCAAGGGAGAAGTGAATGAGTTGCCAAATTAATAAAAACTAAGATTTGGCTGATTGCTTGCAACTGATTTCTACCTGATAGATGCTTTTGTACTTTAGTGGTTTGTAGTAAAAATAATTTCTGCCATTCACTTTTCCTCCTGTAGTTTATGTAAGAATCTGTGCTTGTAATTTCATAAGTATTTCAAACAGACACATTTTGTGCTGAATTTTCAAAAAGAAAGTATCTTTACTGATGCAAGCACTACATCTCCATCTGATGGCAATCAACACTGTCAAGCTGCCTTCTCAAAGCAACTGAAAGCAAAAACTCATACCCCGAGGACTAAACGGCAAGTAAAACCTTTTGAGATCTTCCACTTTTATTTGCAGAAAATTGGTTTTAAATATAACATGAGAATTTTAAGACTGTAAGGAAAATAAATATTTCATTCCTTTAAAATTAAAATAAATGGGAAATCATTTGGGAACCATAGACTGCTATGAGAAAACACCTGGGTAATTCTTCCTCTTGTCTTGACCAGGAGTCTTTTGCTATTTCTGCTTTGCAATGTAGAAAAGCATGTTATTTCTATGCTCTGGAAAGAAGAAGACCAGGCATAAGTCACCAGCGCATGCCAAGAGCAGTCTTGGCTTACGCACAACTAGGTGAGCACAAGCCCCAGGTGAACATGATGATTATTCAGTTTTGTAGCCCTTCTGTGGGAAGGATCCTGAGGAACTGGAGGAGACAGAGTTCAGTCATCAGTCCCATGTGTAGTTCCTTTCTCCAGTTGAATATGACAACCAATGACAACCTTTCTATTCAGGTTACAGTGTTTCCAAGTTGCGCCTTTTGATTCACTGGGCTGTAAATCAACCTTACTGTAATTTCAGGCCCTGATTCTAGCTCTCCATGTAATTACAGTAGCTCATTATAATAGGGATCAGGTACTATAGCAAGATTTAGCAGTATGAAAGCTGGGAATTCCCAACACTACATTGGCATCAGCTTTCAGTCTCTGATTAATAACGTAAGAAATTATTACTATGGGGACTACATAATCCCATTATGATTCCTTATCTTATTCAATGTTAAGGGTGTTCACATTCCAAAAACTGTTACTGTTTTAGTTTTATGAGCTTGATATATCAGCTGTTTATTCCTTTCTCATCTGCATTTTCTTATGTATCAAGAAATCTGAACATAGAATAGACAGTCTTATAAATGATAAGCCTCAATACCACTTGCTTTGCATTTCAATTTCTTTCCTGTCTCTCCATGCCAAATTACATAACCCCCAAAATCAAGGTGAGCTTTAGCTTTCACATTTTTATGGCTTCCAAATTGCGTAGCTAATGGCCACATCTATTTTTATGTGAGCAGTATACTTTACCCAAGTNATGAAGAAATAAAATCTTGTCAATAATTTCTGTGCTCACACTTACTCTCTACTTCTGCATGCTCATAAATCTATTACATTATTTTCCTCACCCCTGTGGAAGTACAATATTCTTATACTCTTTCTATACAATTCTCAGTCCTACTGCTGTCAGTAAACCTCCATTTTTGCATTCTCCTGTCTCCCTTCCAGTATTTTCTCTATAGTTTCCTTCACCACAGCATAAAAAAAGATAAAAAAGAAAAAAAAAAAAAAACAGGAATCTGTAATGGCTTTTCATGTAAATGTCCGCATTAAACAGACTACTTCTGTCAATTTATTTTTCACTCCACAGCTCTCCTTTCTTTCAGCCACACACAGTTGTCTTGCAGACTCCTTGTACATCAAAACAGCCTACAAAATATAGACCATTACCTCTGCTTTGTCTTTCCATATCCTTTGAAGTATTCATTACAAGCTGGAGAGATTTTGATGTGGGTGGGGAAAATGTTCTTCAGAGACTTTACCTGCATTGGTGATTGAGACTAGATTAAAATAATATCTGTGTTTTGTTAACACATATATTCAATTACAACTAATACACTTAGGCATGCAATGATGTTTTAACTGCTTTATTATAACTCTTCAGGGATGTCATCTGACCTTCCCAGATTAAGTGGTACTAAGCAGTAAATACAACAGTATCTAGAACAAAAGATCTGATGAACTCCACTGACAGATACCTCAATACAGACAACAAAAAAATCTTTTTTTAATTGGAAAGCTATGCAGGATTTAGTTCGGGGGGCGGGGGGAGGGCACTCTGTGGAGGTTTTTTTCCTCCCACTTCCTAAAACCTCTGGTCACAAAGACACAAAATTATTACCCTGCCTGTCATTAGAAGACAAGCAGTTAAAATGCATTCCCAGCACTTGCAGTTCTAGAGAAGAGCTCATGAACATGATCCATCTAGATTGCAGAGCCACAGGAGAAATTAAATTGTTTGACTTTAATATCAGCCTTGTGATTATTTTTTTTAATCAGCCTGAGTTGGCAAAACTGCTGATGGAAGCCAGAATCTGCAAGTTCTTCTCTATTAGTAACTGCATAACGCACAAGAAAAATGAAGGATAAACTGGAAGCTGCCCAATACTGTCTTAACGGTGTGTGAAGCCCTTTGATAGGGACATAAATTTGTCCAAATCAGCTACAGGTGTTGGAGAGAAGGATGCTGGTGGTTGAATATCTTTTGGCTCTCTGCCCTAAGGATGTATTTTATGCTATAGTTGTCACTTGCGTGGGAAATAGATATGGGTAGTAGGTAAACAGCCTCTAGACGATTGCTGTTTTAAGAGACAAATCTCAAGCACAGCTGTATTTGGCAAAAGCGGAACTGAGTGAATTCAGATTGGAAGTTTTGATGATACTCCATAAATTATTGCTCAAGAATCTGCAGAAAAAGATATGAAGACTGTAATAACTTTCTACAAAGAATATGATGAATTAATGAGGTTCTTAGAAATGTACAACAACCTAAGATGTATAACATCAAAAGCAACAGAGACTGACCTTTTGATCAAATGTTTCTAAATTTTACTATACAAATTATACAACTTTCTTCATTATTGACAAGTTGTAAAGAGACAGCTACCAAATACGTGAAACAGAAGTTGATGCGGGAGCTACTCATGTGAAAGCTGAGACCTGTATATACAAAATGTTAAAGAAAAGAAGACTTCGAGTAAAAAACAGTTGCATCCGCGTGGCTGTTGGCTCATTCTGCAAGACAGTTTGGTCAAGCATATATTGGACATAAATTGAGATCATCTTTGGGTTTGTTTGGGTTGTTACTTTCACATTTTCAGGCAGGTGGTCAGATTGTTTGACAACATTATACAAAAATATACAGGTGATATATATTGCATCCTCTTATGAATTTTACAGCATTTATACGGTGAAGTATGTGGGCTTGAGCTTTTGTAATTCCTTGTTGCTGCAAAAAGTTTATTGAATAAAAAATTCTTATATCAAGAAATACAAAATGAAGCATCTCTGTCAGCTGCACAATGCACAATATGAAGCGTGTCATAATATATTCATTTACCCTTTACAGCACTCTTAACTGCTTATTTCCTCTTCTGGAGTTCTTCAGACATGAGCAGAGCATTTCTGAATAGATGTCATTTATTCTTACTTCATCAGCTTTTCCTTTGGCCTGTGTCTTCTAACCCCATATTGAGTTGCCTCATACTCCTTCTCCATGCTTACCTACCATTTCTCTTCGCACTTTCACTGAATCAGGTTGTACCTTCATCCTTCCCAATAATAAACTCAGATTAGACCTACCTGCACCAGGCTGCAAATTTAAGACCCTGCTCAAAAAATAATGCTTACATGTTGTCATCTGGTGCATTATTCATGTCAATGTATTACAAATTTGTGTGCCTAAAAGGTAAAAATTAATCTAGCTATGTTGCTAACGCCTAGGCCTTCTAAAGGAAAAAGTAAGCTTCTAGGGATGTGCATGCTGGAAGATGTTCCCTATTTCTTCCTAAAATAATTGGCTTTTTTTTTTCCTCTGCCCCCTTCATTATCTTCAGGTAAAAAAAGGAAAAAATTTGATGCTAGTTTGTAGCTGTTTTTTTAAAGATTTTCCTCCATGTTAATAGCCACAATATTACTTTTCAAGTCCAGTTCAGTAATTCCTAAAATGTATGCAGTTGATGTCTGAAAAATTGGAATTTTTTAATAAACAGAAAGAAAAAAAAAATGACCTCGAAGGCATTAATAAGAATAACAGCTCTGGGACCATGATACTTTTTCTATAATTTAAGGACAAATTTCAGTAATTATCTGGATCCAGTGGGTTTCTGTACAGTGCCTTATTTGTCTAGGTCAATGGTGCTTGTCTGACTTCCACATTTGTGAGACATTTACTGCTACATTCATTAGGGCATATGACCCAACTGAGAATGGTTAACGATTTGTTATTCAGCAGAAAGACATAATTGAAGCTGCTGATTATGACAAAATAGCCATTATTTCCATTAGTGCTTCAGGTCTAGCATGCCTGAGTTGAAAAGATATTTTAGAACCACAAAGATGATGGAGAGATGGGAGCCTCTAGTACACAAGGAGAGATTGAGAGATTGAGAGATCTGGAACTATTCAGCCTGGAGAGGAGATAGCCCAGCCAGGAATTTAGTTAAGTGTATAATTACCTGATTGAGGCTATTAAAGAAGATGGATCAAGATACTTCCCAAGGTCACCCAGTGACAGAAACAGAGACAATGGGCACAAATTAAAATACAAGAACAAGACAGAGCAAGAAATAAAAGGAAAAAAATTCTTTTCTTTTTTTTTACTGAGGACATTGTGAGATATTGAAACAGGATACTGGGAGAGGTTGTGAAGTCTCTATCCTCAAAGACATTAAAACCCTGACTGGACACAGTCCTGGGCAACCCACTTTAGCAAAGAGTGTTTGAGTGGGTGGGTAGTTGCCTGCCAGCCTCAACCATGCTGTGATTTTATGAAAATGACTTACATTCTAGTTATTGCCAAAGAAACAGAATGAGAAGAAAAGGAAGAAAGGAGAGGAAGGGAGACAAGGGAAAAAAAGAAGAAGAAATGAACAAATTAAAGAATAAAAGATATAAAGTTTAAAAAAAAAATCAGAAATTCAGAACACAGCAGCTACTCAAATTGGGAAACATGTTTGTATGACCATTTCATCACATAAGGATGGGCTTATTTCTTACTTTATGTACCTCCTTAGCAGCTCTATACTGAATCCTGCAATTTATTGAATCCCTGTCTGGGTGCAGCCAAGACATTAAAAAGTGAAAAAGGGAACAATTAAGTGACTCTTGTCCTTAAGTCCTTCCCACAGATTTGTTAGTGATCTATAAGAGGAATAGGACCAAAGACACGTCCTCTTCACTGGGGTGTTGGAATGTTTGTACTTCTAGATTCTTCAAGAGGTGAGCAGTTTTTGTTAGGAGTTTGTGGTTGTGCTTGCTCTCTACAGATGGAATTGCTAAATGCATAAGATATTGCTGGATTCAATGCCCTTTCCCCAGGTTAATTCCCAGATTCTGGTAACATCTAGTGAATACCTGGTACTTTCAGGTGGTGCCTGTCACAATCCTGAGTTTTCTCAGGAGTCAAAGCAAAAGTTTTCCCATTGGAATATTTGGGCCAGAAACTTCTGCAGCAATAGCAATACCATTGAACGTTAGTTGATCTTGCAGAACTGTGCATTTCATCTCTTGGCATCCTATAAATATCACCTTTATAATATACTTAGAACAGAGGGATTCATAATCCTAACAGTTATTATGAGCCCTGAATAGGGAATTCAGTACATCTGGTCTTTTTCTCAGCTCAGAGTTATTGAACAGAACAAATAGATTTCATTTCTCTGAAGGCTTTTTATCGGCCTAATTACTAAAATAATCTGTTTAGCTTTCCCAGCTGCAGTAAAAACAGAGCTCTCAAATAACTTGGTGTTGGTGTTCTCCAGTTCTTTTCAGGTGAAAATAAGACCCACTTACTCTCCATAGAAGTGTCGGTGCCAGCCTGAAGACACCATTTCAGTTTATACAGCTGGATCAAAAACTTGGCTGGATTTAGTAGTACATGGGTCTATATATCAGCCAGGCACAGAAAATTTGCTTCTAATCCTAGGTAAATAGTTGAGCCTGTCAGGGTGTCAAGTCAGCACTATGAACTGGCATCAATAGTTACATTAAATAGATAGTTATGACAAGCCAGCTCATTTATGCTTAAACAGAAGGCAGTCATACCATATTAATCTGCTGTGCAGTGATATTTACAGGATTGAGACTACAGATGCCAGGACTTAAAGCTGCAGAAGCACTTTTTTCTTTATGCTGTCAGATTAATAAATTAACCTAATTTTTAGCACACATTTCAGGTTATCTGCCTTCCCTGAAGTTCCTGGTCTCAGAGATCTTATGCAAAGTTCTAGTTTGCTGTGATTTTTCTCATAGGACTTTTCTCAAGGATTTTGACAGGTCCTCTCCACCAACTTCTTATTTATATCTATGCTACCCCATATAATCATAGAACAAACTCATCCAAACTTTACTTAATCTTTGTAAATGGAGATATAATCATTGGATTAATACAAAAGACAGTCAATATGTTGATTCCGGAGGCTTTTTTTCTGCCCAACAGAAAAGCAAGCAGCCAGATTCCTGAAAGCCTTTCAAGCTTTCGTAAACATACTCAAGTTTAACACATTAGCTGAGAAGCACACCAATAAGAACACAGTTTAGATTGAAAATCAGTAAAAGGACAATCAAATGGGTTTTTATTTGGGTCTAAACTATGAATCACTTCTACACTGATATATTCTTCCAGACTCATCCAGTGGAGCTTCTGTCTGCTCCTTTATAAAATTGATAGGCATTATTATGTTATAGTTTTCCAATAAATCAGTTCACATACTGTACCATCACTTTCCCAGAAGTTTCCCATTGTTTTCTGTGAGATATGCAACTTTGTTAAACCACTTAGATGTAGCCTTGCCTTTAGTGTAAACTTTGCAAGCCACTGTCAGTCAGGTTTTAGACAGTTTCCCTGTGCTGAGCAGACCGTCTGATGGACACCATGTACTGAATATCACAATGTAGAGGGGAAAGGTTTGGCTTCCATTATTTCTCCCCCTTTCAGTGGAACTGCAGATAGTATTGCAAACACAGTTATTATCTTAATCTCAAATTGCAAGTATGCTGGTAGAAAATTGAATCAGTCCTAAAGCACTTTAATGGAAGAAACAATTGTACGACAACTTACTACAGTGATTACCCCCCTAAAATAGACATCAGTTGTTATAGAAAGGTCTTGGGAAAACGTTTACACTGAGCTGTATGACTATAAAAAAAGAAATCCTCTTGTTCTTCATCATCTTTTTTTTTTCTCGGAAAGAAACTGAAAAATCTTATTTGACCAAAAAACAATTTCTCTTTTGCCTCCAGAAGAAAGCAAAAACTCAGGAACAGAAAGGTGTCATCTATATATATGCAAATCCCGAGGAAACAAGAATTTCCTTGCAGATGTGGTTTTCAAGAACATCAGAATAATTCCTTTCATCTCACAATTGTGAATATGGGGAAAGCTTACAACCCTCACAAAATATTGAAGTACAAACATGCTTAGAAACTTTGAAACTTTGCTTTGTAATGGTAAAAATATGGATGTTATATTTTGCTTAAAGAATGGATTAACTAGAAAACAACATCATTGCTTCTTTAGGCCTGGCTTACATAAGCCTGGTATGACAATGTCCTGGAGGAATGTGTTTCATTACAAACAGTTAAAGCCCTCAGGGTACTAGTAAGCTGCTACAGCCCTGACAACTCCACTCTGGGGCCTCCTGCAATGCTCCCACATGCCCAGGGGGATCCCCCGTGGCCAGTCCTGGTACAGCCAGGCTGCAGAAGTACATCGTCTCTACTTTCAAGTTTCTGCCTTGAAGCCTTAAGACTTCTGCTCTTCCTTGCTCATCTGTCTCTTCTATTGTAATTTACTAAGGTAATGACTGATTTCAGGAAAAATTGGAAAAGAAAATAGATTTTCTACAAGTATTGGGAAGATGAGCAGCTGTTCTGGAGGACAGGCCAGCACTCTCATAGCGGCAGAGGGATTCATGTCAAAGTGTTCAACTTGGCAGGAGCCAGCTATGCTGGCACCATGTGTGTAGCTGATACCATCTGTGTTACCTCCTGCCTAGCAAACAGGTCATCCAGGAAAATCCAGGTTTGTCTGGGGGGAATCACAGTGCACTAGTTGTGTAATAGAAAAGATTCTCTTTTTTTTTTTTTTGTTTCTTTTTGTTTTGTTTTGTATGAGCAGTGCAACTAAACTGCTTGAAATAGGTGGACAGTGCCTGCTCAAGGTACTGTATGCTTGTAATTGTCTTAAGGCACATTACAAAATGTTTGGGGGAAGCATAGAAGTTATCTGTTGACTTCAGTCAACTCTCTCAACCTCACCTCTCCTTGCTCAAAATGTTTGAAGAGCTAGCAAACTTTACAGCAAACTTTACACTAGGCTGAAAAGAGTCAAAATTCGGTTCGGGTTTAGGCCTTTGAAAAAGTTAAATTAACTCCAAAAACCACGTAAGAATGAAGTCTAAGGATTCAGCTTCCTTAGTGCCTGTAGAATCTCTCCTGAAAGAGGATGTCCCAGCTCCTGAGAGAGAGAATGTAAGAGTGGAAAAGAGCAAAAAAGACAGAGCTAAATATGGCTGTGGAAAGGACGATATTATATCATAGAATCATAGAAACATAGAATCATAGAATCATTCAGGCTGGAAAAGACCCTCAGGATCATCAAGCTGCAACATAAGAGGTTCCACTTAAATATGAGGAAAAACTTCTTCACAGTAAGGGTGACTGAACACTGGAATGGGTTGCCCAGAGAGCTTGTGGAGTCTCCTTCTCTGGAGATATTCAAAACNATTTTTTTCCTAATGTCCAGTCTAAACTTACCACAGCTTGAAGCCATTCCCTTTTGTTCTATCATCTGTGAAAAGAGACCAACACCAACCTTTCTCCAGTGTTCTATCAAGTAGTTGTAGAGATTGATGAGGTCTCCCCTCAGCCTCCTCTCCCTCAAACTAAACAGTCCCAGCTCCTTAATTGCTCTTCATAAGACTTTTTCTTCAGGCCCTTCACCAGCTTTGTTGCCCTCCCCTGCACTATCTTCAGCAACCTGGATATCTCTCTTGTGTTGAGGTGCTCAAAACTGGACACAATATTCAAGGTGTGGCCTCACCAGTGCTGAGTACTGGGAGGACAATCACCTCCCTACTTCTACTGGTCACACTATTTCTAACACAAGCCGGGATGCCATTGGCCTTCTTGGCCACCTGGGCACACTGATGGCTCATGTTCAGCCGCTTGTCAATTAGAACCCCCAGATCGTTTTCTGCCAGGCATCTCCAGTCACACTTCCCCAAGCCTGTAGCGATTGTCCATTATATGCTTGTAATTGCGCTAAAGACAATCTGTTCCGTGACTTTCCCTGGTACCAAGGTCAGATTGACAGGTCTGTAGTTTCCCAGATCCTCCTTTCTCCCCTTCTTGTGGATGGGTGTTTAGAGTTGCTACCCTCCAGTCTGCTGGGACCTCCCCAGTTAGGCATGACTTCAGCAAAATAATGGAAAGCAGCTTCGCAAGCACATCTGCCCATTCTTTCAGCACTCTTGGGTGTAACCCATCCTGTCCCATAGACTTGTGTACATCCAAGCAGTGTAACAGGTCACTGATCACTTCCTCTAATTGTGATAACTTCATTCTGCTTCCCTTCCCCATCTTCTAGCTCATAAGGCTGGGTGTCCAGGGAACAGCTAGTTCCACTGCTAAAGACTGAGGCAAGGTAGGCATCCTCATCTTCTGTGACTGTTTCCCTCTGCGTCCAATAAAGGAGGGAGATTTTCCCTAATCCTCCTTTTGTTGTTAATTAATTTATAGAAACACTTTTTATCATTCTTAACAGCTGTAACTAAGTTTAGCTCTAGCTGAATTTTGGCCCTCCTAATTTTCTCCCTGCATAGCCTCACTACATCTTTATAGTCTTCATAAGAGACCTGCTCTCTCTTCCAAATGGCACATATTTTCCTTTTGTTCTTGAGATCCAGCCAAAGGTCCCTATTTAGCCAGGCCTGTCTCCTTTCCCACCAACTTGTTTTTTAGCATATGGGGACAGTGTGCTCCTGTGCCTTTAAAGCTTCTCTTTTGAAGTATGTCCAGCCTTCCTGGACTCCTACATCCTTCAGGACAGCCTTCAATGTGATTTTGCCAAACAGTCTTCTGAAAAGGTCAAAGTTTGCCCAGTACATACATATATATAGCGACCTGGAAGCAGGGGAAACCAGTAAATATGTGAATAGTACAGCTAATTATGGAGGAGGAGTGGTCTTGTCCTGACCTGAGCTTACCTGTAACAACAGGATCATAAAATGGAACACACAAAGCCACCAGTGTCATACAACCACCTCTCAGAGAAAGAAGAGTACTATTATCTGTACTCATAAAGTGGACAACTATCATCACCAAGCAGGAAGGACTGCAGTTGAGTATTTTATCCACAGTCTGAAAGCTGGAAAATCATACTGCTTTCTCCTGGCTTTTTGTTGTGCTATCATTGCTTTATAACCCCATGTCNCTTCATAAGAGACCTGCTCTCTCTTCCAAATGGCACATATTTTCCTTTTGTTCTTGAGATCCAGCCAAAGGTCCCTATTTAGCCAGGCCTGTCTCCTTTCCCACCAACTTGTTTTTTAGCATATGGGGACAGTGTGCTCCTGTGCCTTTAAAGCTTCTCTTTTGAAGTATGTCCAGCCTTCCTGGACTCCTACATCCTTCAGGACAGCCTTCAATGTGATTTTGCCAAACAGTCTTCTGAAAAGGTCAAAGTTTGCCCAGTACATACATATATATAGCGACCTGGAAGCAGGGGAAACCAGTAAATATGTGAATAGTACAGCTAATTATGGAGGAGGAGTGGTCTTGTCCTGACCTGAGCTTACCTGTAACAACAGGATCATAAAATGGAACACACAAAGCCACCAGTGTCATACAACCACCTCTCAGAGAAAGAAGAGTACTATTATCTGTACTCATAAAGTGGACAACTATCATCACCAAGCAGGAAGGACTGCAGTTGAGTATTTTATCCACAGTCTGAAAGCTGGAAAATCATACTGCTTTCTCCTGGCTTTTTGTTGTGCTATCATTGCTTTATAACCCCATGTCCTAGTTCCTGTGTTCTCATTGTAACAGCTCTCCAAGCATTACAGCTCCCAAAACAACTTGTTTCCTCACCCGAGCACTTTCTCAGAACTGACTCAATGGAAAATATATTTTATATAGCTTCCTGTACTGCTTGGAAAGCTAAAACTATAATTAACTTTGGTAATTAGAGTTAGAATATTGCAATAAGTCTTCTCCCAGAACTACATTTACCATTAAGTTATTCATCTTTGGAGCCTATTCTTGCATGAGCCAATTAATTCATTGACAACATTGTGATGCTTCATAAATAGTCTTGAAAAATTAAACCCTCAAGCACTGCAGTCACAAGGATTCATGAACAATAACGTGGACATCAGGTTTTAGTAATGGCAGACGCTTTGAAATTTCTATATGAATGCTAATGAGTTAAGGTCCAGGTTCAGACCTCAATGGAGCAATGGAAAAAAAACCTGGCACAGTAAAACTTTGGACTTTATTACTTGCAGTCATGTACTATTGAGACTCAGCTAGTTTATGAGAGCAGAGATCTTGATATGTTTTCAGAGCATCATTCCACCACCTCATGGGTTTCCACATGAATAACCCAGCACCAACTCCCATCTATTCAAGGCCAGGCTGTATGGGGCTTTAAGCAACCTGCTCTAGTGGGAATTTCCCTGCCCAAGGCAGAGGGGTTGGAACTTGATGATATTTAAGGTCCTTTCCATCCACTCTATGATTACAATAGTCCTTCAATACAGCTGCAAAGAAAAGCTGTTCAGAAAGTCCTCAGCAGACGCCAAGCTCTGCTGACACTCTGGTGCCAACATGGATTGTAATCCTGAACTGCAGGAGGAGTAAAGCAAAGACAATGATGAAGGGTTTCAGAAATTTCTATGAGGAACACATGAATGTATTTGGCTGAAATATTTCAAAATTTAAAGTTGGCTGAAATTTTGAGCCGATATCCATTTACAGCTTTATAAAAGTTGTCTTTAGAACATAAATCCTTCCTTTAGACAATATTTTTATCAAAACTCTAGGCTTTTGACAGATTTCCCAAGATCCAGAACCACCAGCTTTAACATACCACAGTCCAAACAGAAGACTTTCCAGCACAGTATGGAGTACTTCCATACTTCCTATCTCTGACATCTCTTTTCAGAGATTTTTGTTCTTTTTTTTAACTACTTACTCAAGCTTAGCATTTTCTACAGCATATAGATAAATAAAACCAATTTAGTAGCACAATAAAGAAACAGGGGTGATGAAAATACTAAGTAGTTAATAAATGGTCTGGGTAGCACGGCACAAGCATTAGCAAATTACATGACGGGAATTCTCTGTCTTTTTCTCTTCTTGCTCATTCTTTGGGTTTTTTTAGAGTTTTGCAAAACTGCAAGGAAAAAGTGATCCTTTCTGGCATCTAAACAGAAACTTGCAAACTTCTGTTTGGATTTCAAGTGCAAATGACATCTGGATTTTGAGTGGGAAGTTTGAGAAGTAAGAAAACAAAACCGACTTAAAGGTACCTTTAGCAGAAGTTGTTGAGCTTTTATTTACATAATTAAATCAGCCTTACTTCTTCATCATATTCTCAAGAAATACCTTGTATTAATTTAATAATATCTGTTTAAATAAAAAAAAAATAAATTGGTTGTCCACCATTATTCAGACAGCCTATTTTTCATACTAAACCCATTCTTTAAATGCCATTAGGGGTTCAAGGGCTCCTAAAGTATTAGGGAAAAATGCATTTCTTCTGAGGCTGAACCAGGACAGTCCATGTCTGCTGTGAGAGGAGAAGGCAGAGGAGATGATATGAGGCCGGAGAGTCAGTCCTGCACCTGATGCCAAAGCTACCACAGGACATTGCAGAGCTCAGGACAACATCACAGGTTGCCAGATATACCTACTGCAGTTTCTGCTCAGCAAACTGTTGGCCTTACTCATGGCCAGAAGGAAGCTTGGCTCTGCAAGGCTTTGGCACAAGAAACACAGTCAGACAACCAGAGTTCTTCCTACCCTAGGAAAGTTAGACTGCCTATTTCACTTGTGCCTGGAGACATCTCTAGTGTTCTGCTTCCCATAAGACAGGGAATAAAAGGAATACAACTTCACAGGACAACGGTCCAAATGCAGCTAGCTAGCAATGTCCTGACAGAACATCATATGTCTAGATAATGTACATAGTTGGACAGAAAACAGCTTGCAGATTCTATATTTTGCTACTGTATTTAAAAAAGGAAGCACCATTTTTCAATTTGAAATTGCTTTTCTAAAATGTCTCTAATGCTTGAAAAAAATTGTACTGAGTGGTCAAAAGAAAACTAAAATCTTTCAACTTTTTCAATTTTATTTCTGTCAGTGTTTAATTTCCTGGTTTGAATACCTACACATAGACAGAACTGCACACACACAGAGACACAGACACATCCACATATATATGTATGTACAGTATCTCTTTTAAGAACATTTCTAATGTTTTGATTCTGGGGGACAGGAAAACCGTGGGAGATCCATATGCGTGTAAGGATAAACCATTAGTAGCACTGCTGTTTTTCTGAAACCCTGGATTAACATATCATTTCTAAAAGATATATCATTGCCAAACAGATATTCATTTGATTTTTGAAAATTTAAAAAGTGTTTCCCTGTAAGTCAGCCCTGCCAATGAAATTTATACATCTCTAGTTTCCATTGTCCCACAGCACTCATCTTCCAAAATATTTATGAGATATGGGCTGGGGGGTTGGATGACATTTCCCCTGCAAGATGTGGCATCTGAACTTTACTTTGAACCATATTTGTCAAATAATCTATTTACGTTTAGTGGCATGTCATGCTGAAGTCACTATTCAGACAGCATGTAATGTTGCATCTCAATTTAGTTAATTTTACACTTTCCCTCCCAACTCCTTCCTTAAAAGCCTGTCATAAATGATTGTCTCTTTTAATACAATCTCTGGAATAAACAACTGTATTTTGTAATGATATTGTTTGCCTTTTTAATATGATGGAACAGACATCACAGAAAAAGTAATAATCAGACTAATTTAAATACAAGCTTCTGGAAAAGAAAACTTAAAGGTTATTTTGAAAGTGAAAATAATTTTAAAAATATTTCTACTAAATTTCTCAAAACAGTATAAAAACCTATGCAAATTATAAAGCCCTCACAAATTTATTAATAGACTCAAACATGTATGGTTTTGCAAATGAAAGGTTCATCTCTGAAACTCCTTCTAATCTCAAGAAATGCTGTCATATAAATACTATTTTTGAAATCACTTTTGTGAGGACTTACTCACCTATATCAGGGAATTTCCCAGTAAGTAAAAGAAAAACCAAACTAGGCATGGAAGAGTCATTGCAAGTAACTTTTTTCTGTTTGCATGAGAACAATATGAAATCAGACATCCTTTCATCGTTAGCATAGGTTTTCAAGTGACAAGCCTTAAGGGCTACTCAGAAGTTAAGTGATCATGATAAACTCATGACTGCACAGTCCAGCCTGGTTTTCATTTGGTCAGATTTTTGTAGGCGGTTGAGGTTAATTTGAACTGAGTCTGAGAACCTCAATTTTCCACTTAAAAGACAGATTGCTCTGATGGCACAGAACCAACAACAATTTCACGCACTGTGAGCTGCTTTGGAAACTATTAACTACGTGTCACATTATTAACAGAACTGGCCAAAAAATTAGCACGAACAGGTTTACTTCAGTTTCCTTAATTATTTTTCTCATTTCCATCAAACCTGCTTAAATCAAAGCTGTTTAGAGAAAATGATACCCTTTTCTCCACAATTAGAACCAGCAGTTGCTGTCAAACAAGATATCAGTTTCACCAAATAGCTGCAGGGAGCTTCTAGAATGCAAAGCGTTGAGACAGGATACGCTACAGACCACTGCTTTTGACTAGAAAGATCCTAGTTATGAGCTGATAAGAGAAAAAGCTGTAATTAAATGCATATGTCAGCATCATCAGTAGAGCAGAGCAAGTGCCATCCTTATCATATCAGCTGAGAAAAACCTTCATTTATAGTCCACATAACTTGGTAGCCTTAGGAAATAATATTATGCACATTTGGAGATTTTGTTTTCAGAGTATGTAACATTAAAACAAACATTAAAAAGCCAAACCAGACACCAAAATCAAAACAATCCAACCTCCCACATAACACCTAAGTTGTAATGGACAGCTTGGGATGTGTGGAATGACTCATCATTTAATATTTTATTGAATAGTGGGGTTTACCTCTTTGAGCAGCTGGTATCTCCAGATAGTTAAAGCATAACCATTCACGTGTTTTTTTCAGGAGTGCATGCAAACAAAAATTATACTTCTCTTTTATAACTGTTGACGTCCTGCAAGTAGGACTACCACAGGCAAAAGCTGTGTTGTGCTGCCGTGGGTACAAGCTGTAAGAGTTGAAACCATGACACTGAAAAAAGTTGTCATATAGAGGCCTCCAAGATTCTTTGACACAATAATGTCAAGCAAGGTTAAGGGAGAGAAAGTGAAAACAAGAACTTTCTAAATATTTCTTACAGAGAAGTTGTTTCCTCTGTTAGTATTTGTATCTGTCGTTTAAAATTACCTTCAGTAGTGCTGTGCATTAATTCATTCATGCTCACTCTCCACTCACATTTTTCCTAAAATCTCGCATTTTAATGTCAGTTCTAGCATCACAGATAGCAGTTATTCAAATCCAAAAAAGTAAACCAAATTGTCATAATTCACTCTATAGATACCTTCCAAAGCTCAGCATGGATGTTCCATTTCTTTCCTCGCTAGGAATGAACTACTTGCATCTTATGGGCAGCTTGGCTGTCTCATCCCAAGCTAAAGGGAAAGTGATCAATACGAAAGAACTATATCAAAATAAAAAAGCTCAAAGGAATGCAGAAAAAACTTTGAGCAAAGCTTCATACATCCTAACAAACAAGCCTTCACTGTAGGCAAGTACTATGGTAAAGTCATGTGCACAAACTGTCTTTCCATTCTAGGGGGTTGAAAGAAAACTGGACACTGTCTAAATTATGCAAGGTTCCTTAGCATAGCAAAATTGAAATTCTTCACATCTTAAATCAGTCATGATTTCTGCTATTACCTGGCACACTAGAGTCCCTTATCTGTGCATAACTCAGACCAGACATAAGGATGCTAGATAACGAGTGAAAACCTTGTATAAATAAAAGCTGGGGAGTTTGAAGTTGATATGTTACAGACACACAGCTACAGTTCAGACTGGGATCTTGCGTGCTGCTGCTGGCCCTTTAAACACAGATCTAGGACAATATGCCAGCACATGTGAAATAATTGTACCTTCTCCACTCTTGTTCCCCATTTCCACTGCAATCCCACTGAAATACTGTTGTCTGCCCCCAGCCTCCTGATATCTCCCTACCACCACCTTTAGCCTGTTCTCCTCTGGGTCAGGGCAGGGGGCTGCCATTCCAGGCTGATTTCAGTGTTTCTGGCAAAGAACTGTGTCTCTCCTTGGGAAAAAAAAGAAATTGCCTGAAGACAGAACTCTCCTCATGCTTTCTGTCCATTTTCCCTTCTTGCACATAGAAACAGTCTGGTAACTTGGATATATCTGGCATTTCATTGCAGTTGAGCTGCCACTGTTAGATCACAACCTGGAGACAGGTTGCATGACAGCATCTCAGAGCATGTGAGGAGATTTTGGAAGGCAGAAAATCAGTGAAGAATGAAAGTGCAAGAACAGAAAGAAAGCACTAGAGGAGATGAAAATAACGGAAATGAAGGCAAGGAACGTCTGCGAAATCTGTTCATGATCATTAAAGAGCTGGATTTCTACATGGCAGAACGTAAAAAAATACCAAACAATAATAGCAGTATTAGATTCTTCCCTCTCAGAAAGTCACTGAACTGCTTCTTAGAAGTAATAGGTAAAATAGCCCCCTGGAAGGAGAAACATCAGACTATAAATTCCCTTGAGATTAATCTCCCACCTGGCAGCCTGAACTCAATTGCATGCAAGTTCATAAAGGAGAGAAATAATCCAGGTTTTCTGGGCTCAGACATAAAAATGTCCTGATAACCTGTGGATCATCAGCCCAGAAATGAGATACTTCCCCATTCCTGCAAACTATTCCAATATTGTAAAAAACAGATGCAAAACACAAGCTTTACTCATGCTCATTCTATCCTCATCCTTATTTATGAGAAGTATATGTACATATATAAGCTTACACACAAATATATATACCCATATACATGGTATACATACTTTCAAAAACACACTATACACACACTCATGTTAAAAAATATGAGACTCAGTCTTATAACACTGTCATATAGAAATGGATCAGCTTTACAGAGGTGATCAGCCACTACTTTCTTGACTCAACACAGCCACCCCTCCCATCAAAGTTCTTCCTACCCATTTCTCCAGAAACTCAAAGCTGTTGCCATCCAGCAACCCGCCCTCCACATCACCTCTGCAGTTTCAGGAAAGAGGGAACTTCATTTTACATGAAGTTGTAAAACGTCATTTTACAAATGAAAGGTGAGAAAGGTTAACTTTAACAGGAAGTTTGTGTCAAAAGAAGTACTACAACCAAGCTTTCCTTGTCCTAGAGCAAAGTCTTAATAATCAGGTAACCATGCAGCTGAGAAGCCACCCAAAGTAATTTTAAATTCCTAGGTGATAAACAAGCTTATATATGACCCACAGAGAGATGAAAGAATGGGACTGAGTTTAACAATTAAAGCCTAGGCCCTTACAAGGAAACATAGAATTACAGAATCATGGAATCATAGAATTGTCTTGGTTGGAAGTGCCCTTTTAGATTATCAAGTTCAACCACCAGCCTAACACTGCCCAAACCACCACTATACTATGTCCTTAAACACCACATCTACCCATGTTTTACAGACCTTTAGAAATGGCAGCTCTACCACTTCTCTGGGCAGCCTTTTCCAATGCTTGATAACCTTTTCAGAGAAGAAATCTTTCCTTGTATCTAATCTAAACCTCCCCTGGCGTAACCTCCTACTACTTTCTATGCATTTGCATGCAATAAAGAAGGAGTTTTGCCAAGAGTTTTTAAATAGAAATGTGAATTCATGCTTAACAAGAATAACAAAACCACCAAACCTCAGATACCAGTTTATTACTTAACAGACATCCTAGCATAGAAGTTCGTCCCATCTTCAGTCCATCTTCAATTGCCAGTTCTGAAGATTAGTTTCTAAATTGCTCCTCTTTTTGAGACAGAGAACATTTCAGTATTGGTTCTGCCAGAGGTATAGAGACATGGAGTTGTCTTAATGGTTGCTGAAACAGCAGACAACCTGGCATTCACCTTTGTCAGAAGACCTTTCTACCTGCCTACCAAAGATGGTGGGGTGAACCAAGAAGGAAAGAGAGGCTCCTATTGGCATATCTGGGCTGTTCTTTGCATCTTGTGAAAATGCTCTGGTGCTCCAATATTTCACCTATGACCCACCACTGCCTTTGGATATTTGCTTGCTATTAGAAGTAAAAGCCCATGAAAAACTGTAAGGGGATTTTTTTTCTTCACAACACAAACAGAACTACTTGAAAAAGACAGAACAACTTCATTTTTATTCTCTGATTCAACAATAGCATTCATGTTATTCTTCAATGAGGAGAGACCATGCTGCACAGGTTTGATGATATTTCTTCCTATGAAAGCATTTACAAGATTAAAACCACTTGTGAAAGGTCAGCACTTGCTGGTCTAACGGTCTGCTTCTGGAACTGTAGAAGAAAAAGCAAACAGTCCTGAGCATCCTTGATAAGCAGAAAATAATTCTAAGGATCATTGTGACTGACAAAAAGTTTACAAGTGTTACAATTGTTGCTGCCTGGCTTTAAAGGTCTTGTCTGTTAGTATGTATTACTGTATACTACTAGAAACATCATGAAGTGAAGCCATAGTAACACACATATTTGAAGTAAAGTCACGAAGAAATAACCTTTTCAGCACAGACTTTTCTGAAGTCAGGCTTGTTACCTAGAGCTGTCCAACTGCTATATTTCTTTAGCATGAAACTGATTCATTCTTTATGTTGTGAGATACTTTAATATTAATGGTTACTTAAAATGCTTTAAGAGTTCTGACTATTTACCTTTGCTGCTAAGATTTTCAAGCATCAGAAATATGGATTTTAAGCAAAAATTTACAGCCTAATAAACTAAAACAGAAGAAACCTAAGCAAAAAATGTCAGCATTAAGATTCCATAGAAGGTGTATGAAAATGTTTCAAGCGTACCACAAACATAGCCAGATCAAGTTTTCTCAGCTGCAAGGGAAAATCCACTTTTCTTACCATGGGGTGAAAGCCTGAGAACAGAACAAGCTTTCTAGAAAAAAACGAGAGGCTGAGTTCAGAGGCAGGCTTTTTGTTACCAGGGGAGAGATGGAGAAATCCTCTCTCATAACTTCAGAAGGAACAAGAAACAGGTTTATTGCAGGGACTATTTCCAGTGTATACAAGTGTCATACTAAACTATTCCTTCTCCTGTAGTCTACACTTCCCTCCAGGAGCAGATGGATTGCAAGTCAGTGTGTTATATCAACAGACAGCGAATACAGGAAGAATTAAAACTTCATAAAGAAGAAGCAGCCTTGGGAAGGAAATATATGCACTAATATACATAAATCAGCTCTAATCAGATGAAGAATCTGGACATGCTTTGTCTATTGTAGAAGTGTCTTGGGCCCTCTGACCTCTGCACGGCAGAAAGACTCAAATATTTTCATAACGACACAACCACCTTAAGCAGATCATCGAAAACCAGTAGCTGTGCATTTGCACCCTATTTTTCTTTGTAAGTTGCAAGTATCTTTTTAGAATGTGTTCACTCGAAGAATTTCTACTTACTTTGTGAAATTAGGAACACCTTAAAAGGAACAGTTTTCATTCAGAGAGAAAACAGCTGACTCAGAAGACCGGGGAATATTTTGGAAGATAAATATTACAGGCCAGTTGAAGTATCCACAGCTCCGACTGATGATGTATGGATTTCTTAATAAAACAATAGGAATTGATACAGGTAGATTATTGGGAAATATGTGCAGAAGTCATGCTGGACTAATTAAAAACAAAGGCGAAGTTGGGACAAGATAAAAGCAGTGGTGAGAAAAGTTTCATAAGAGAGTAAAATTAATCTGCACCACCTTGCCCAGTGCAGATAAGTAGTGATGACACCTTTTTGCCAAAATGGCCCAAATGCACAATCTTTCTTCCCTGAAAAGTTAAATCGTACAGTCAGTAGCAACACAAGAAGAACATGGAGACTTGCAATTGTAGTCCCAATTCTTTCAACAATCAGCTGCAGGCATCCTTAGTGCAACCAGTTTGCTTGGAAGTACCTCCTGGCATTTTGTCTAGGTCTTCAGGCAAAATTGCAGTTTGCTGAGGTATTCACCTTATTGCATTGAGAAATGCATTGAAAATCGCTTTTCCCAGTATCAGTTGAGGCTGCTTGGCAGTGTTTAATGAAATCAAATATGCTTGAACTCATATTTGACATAAACCACCAAGAGAAAAAAAAGTAACATCTATTGTATATGAAATGTTGGCACAGAAGTTAATCCAGGCCCTGAGACAAATGTAAAATGAGCAGTATATTAATAACATTTTCTCTACTCAGTTCTTACACAAAAACTCAGTGGAGGTAAGAAGTCATTTTTAAATGCCGTTTTAGAGACAGCCTTTTTGGAGACTCTTAGTTGCAGGACCACTTCAGAAAGGTAAGTAAAAAACTGTTTTTTCTGTTATGCATCTCTGTTAGCATGCATCTCTATTATTATTATCTTTATTATGTTAAGTCAAAAGCCATGAGGGCCTCAAACCAGAAAAAAAAGTAAAGGTATTGCCATTACTGATCATTGCCTTTACTGCTCAATTTTCTTCCATCCAGTAAGAAAATAAAACAAGCAGCTGTGGAGACAGCTATTGGTATGTGCATTCAGAATACGTAAGATTTTCTCCCTCCACAGAAGTGCACACACACAGAAGAGAAACAGGGAGACAGCCACATGCTTCCTTAACATTAATTACAGCTTGGAAAAAAAAATCCAAGCAGATGACTCATAATTCTTCAGGACATATCAACAGCGGAATGGGGACATTTTGCCAAAAACTAAAATAGCATAGTTGATAAATCGATTCTAGTGGGAATGTCTCCTAGTGAACATTTTGTTCTAGCAGTATAAGTACTCTGGAAAGCATATACATAATCATACTTTAGTCTGGACGACATACTAGGATTTTTCACAAAACACTCAAGAACTATATGAAAACTTGCAAAACAGAGACTGTAAGAAAAAGATACATCATGTACCCAGTCAGATTAATTACTTATTGCTCCCTCTGTTTAAAGTGTTGTGTGTAGACTTAGATATCAGAATCAAATTCTCCACGTGCTAATTTGGACACATTATTGAAACCACATTAATATTATATCAAATGTATGTCATGGCAAGCAAATAGATCATGTGATAGTTAAAAGTTGGCACCATTTCAATGGTATTGAATCTACTGAGACAAACACACCACTTCCAAAATTTCTTTATGATGTAGAACCAAAATGGCAGTTTTAAACATTAAAGTGAAACAAACTAGAAAAATGTACAGATTAAATAACTTATCGGGTTATAAAACTCAGAATACAGAAGACGTTAGGTAGACTGGTATCTACTTTACCTATCCCACTCAGGACTGAATACAAGCCTGGCAAAAAGCTGATGATAACTCCCTGCAAAATTCAGATAGTATGGGCATATAACAGTAGAACTTGAGGAGTTTGGGGACAAAAATGTAAGATAAAAAGTCCTTAAATTATAGAGTATCAGCACAAGTGAAGAAAGATTTTTCCCTTACAACAGTGTATGACTCACATGCTTACATGTACCATCTTACTTTAGGCAGTGATTAATATACTATACAGATGAGAAGATACAGTTTTGAATTCATTCAGATAAGAGAAACTGATTGTTATATCCTTATTTGGTGTTAGTTTTATATCTCTTCCTTAAAACAGTTTTAGCTGTGCAACATTTTGCCTCTGACCACTGTCAGGTTAGATATTTCACTTTGAACATTGGCAATGAGAGTGTTTCTTTTTCCAGAAAACATTTAGTTATTCTGAAAAATACCCTGTTGCGATCAGAAGGGAATATAATGCAGGGAGGAAAGGAAAGGTGGCAAATTTGTCATTTTCTTCCCCTTTTTTATTTTTATACTTCCAAAGTAAAATCAACTCAGACTGAAAACACCTCCCTTATGATTTCAGAAAGAATATTATGAAAACTGCAAACTTACAGCCTGTTATTACAGTCACTGACTTGCCTTCGCTGAACTATTACTACCAATGATTGTAAATCCATGCATATATGCTTTCAGTAACTGTGCACTTCTGTTTTGCAGAAGTCTCCTAAGTGCAGATATGTAGCCATAATGAACATCATGCTACTGCCAGCTGTTAAATGATACTGCATTTGGTATTGGATTCACTCCTCTATATATTTTCTCTGGAGTGGGAAGTTATGTGTTTTTGGAAAATCCCAGCCTTATGCAATTCAAGGTCACTTGTAGTCATAGTATGACTTCTTTGTCCTCACAAACTGCTTCATAAATATGCACCAACAAGTGCAATAAACCTACTTCAAAATGATATACAGACTTGTTTTAGCTGAGGTATTGTAATAAACAAAACTTCACTTAACAAATCTTCTGAACCAGGAGCCTCAATGTTAATTGTAAAACTGCATGCAAGAATAGTAGACAGATGAAAAGAGACAAATTCAAACAGAAGTTCAACATGATAAACTATTCTATTAAGTCCTGTCATGAATCATGACGTTAACCTTTTTGAAAAATTTATTGGCAACGTGGGACTGAATACAAATATATTACAGCACTGTGAATCTGAACTTCAAAATGAATTAGAGTTTTTAGAATTTCTTGAAGTATTTTCTTTCAAATCAGAAGTAGCTCCAACATCCAGATGAGAATCTGGAAAAAGAAGAACTGTTTTGTATCCAGCAGAAACATAAAAGAACTGGATTAATTGTATGTGTGCATATTTTTGGGCATCCCCCTTCAGCGAAGGGAGAAAAGTCAACCATGATTCCTTCTGGGAATGTTTTAAAAATTTGGCCCAAATCTCAGGGAATAGATGACCTTAAACTTTCCTTTGTCCACAAAAGGCTACAGTTATATGCAGTTCAGCTTTATTCTTTGAACCTATGGGTAAAGATGAGTTTTAGAAATCAGAGTGGCATATGAAGAGTTCGTGGTCCTCCCCCAGTAGTTTATAACTGTAAGAAACCATTGCTTTTTCAGATCAATAAATTCAATGCTTTATAATTGCACTTTCTAATCCATTTAAGAAAAATTAATATTGTTTGCAAACCCAAAACATTTTAACTGATCAAAGAAACAAGGTACATTAACCAAATATACCTAGGAAGGTAAGTATAAGTGGTTCACCCATCTTACATGAGAGGACAAAAACTTTCAGCTAGAATGGACACCTGGGGACATAATCTCTTTACTAGAAGATGATGTCTGACTCCATCGTAAATGTCTTTTAAGTGGGAGGTGAAGCATAAAGTCTACTTTCAGACTACATCCAAATTGATGCCTCTGCTGAGCCCTCAGTAGAAAACCCTCTAGCTTGGATGGTCTACCTCTTCCTCCAGAAGTCTCCTCTCACCCAAACCTCAAGAGAAAAAAATAAAAAAAAAAAAA
>VXBJ01003392.1:4322-14824 GCA_013400055.1 Nycticryphes semicollaris
TATATTTTCATTGAAGTAGTTTAGTTTTTTCTGAACTCAAATCTCTTTAATCTCTTCCTCTCCTCTCTTTTTCTTAGAGGGAGGAGGAAGAGGCCATCTGTCATTCTGATTGGTCAATCCAGCCAAAACCACGACATCTACTACATTTATTACTGCTAACAGATTGTCACAGATGGAATGATGCACCTCACTGCTAAGAGAGAAGCAGCAATATATTTTATTGATACAAACCAGTGAGTTAACAACATGCAATGGTAAATACGGCAGTGGTTAAACAAGATTCAGTGGCAAGGTACACTTGGTTATTTATTGCATACAGGACAGGGTCAGACAAAACTGTCAAGGAAATCCTCCCTATGGGTCACAAGGTTCAGAAAGGACCCCCTTGCTTTCTAAACTCCTTCTCAGAGAGGAGCCTAAGTGCAGCTGGGTCCAATCCTAGTCCCAGATGTGGCCAACGGTTTATGTCTAAAGGATTATATATGTGCAATCACACTAAGATATAATCTTAGTGAAGCTTCAAAGTTTAGCACGCTATTAGTCAGTTATCGAGGATCTGTTGCGGCAAGAAATCTCTCAACCTTGAGGAATAACCTTGAGAGATATCCCTACTCAAGGGGAGATCCTGGTGTGCAGCCTGCTGCTGTACAGGAGAGCTCAAAGGGCTTTTGAACTTCTCAGTATTTATGGGTGTACTGATTTGAGATAGAACAAAATGATCCATTGTTCATTTAGCAGCCAGTCCAGCCTAAACCATGACATGGGGGTAAGATGACTGACATATTTGCATATTGACCATTGACCACGGGATCAGTACTGTGGTTAGGTGGGCACATTGAACATGTTAGCCATTGGATATTTTGTTTTTATGTCTCCTCTGAATCCACCTTGAGCTGGATGCAGCCATCACAACCAGACACACCCATTATAACCAACATGGGTGGTTATTGCTTGGGCAGGGTTACGGGAGATAAAGGTCAGGTTGGAGGGGAGCACACTGTCACACAGGTGAACAAAATTCTTAAAACTATAAAAGAAATTACTGCTTAACATTTTTCCAAATAGAATTCATTTAAACCTATACATTTTTAAATAATCACAATCAACCAGTTTAATCCAGACTCAAAACATAAGTGGACAAATGGATGGGAGGAGAATTCGAAAATAAAATGTAATCTGAAAAAGTAATCTCAGGTGAAATTTGTGCAACTCATCAAGTAATTACAGGTATTTTGAAAACAAAATGGTGATTTTTAGAAGTGTATTTATTATTTTTCTTACTGTTCTAAAAGGCCTAACTTTTCTACATTTAATTAAAAAAAAAGATAGAACACCTGAAAGCAAGGATTAGCATTTCATTTTAGTTGACAAATCATTTGGATCAGTCCAAAATGGTCTCTTCTCTGATTCTCCAGTGAACTGAAGGAGCATTTATTCACTCAGTTCCACAGATTTACTTTATGCCATGCTGGCTGTTGTGGTTTAACACAGCTGGCAACTAAGTGCCACACAGCCACTCACTCACTCTCCCCACAATGGGATGGGGGAGAAAATCAGAAGACTAAAGTAAAGCAAAGCAAAAGCCATGTGTGCAAGCAAAGCAAAACAAGGGAAAATTACAAGAATGACACTAGAGTATACAGGGATGAAATGATGAAAGCCAAGGCCTCTTTGGCATTAAAATTGGCAAGGGATGTCAAAATCAACAAGAAGGGTTTCTTCAAGTATATTGGAGGCAAAAGGAAAACGAGAGAAAATGTGGGCCTGCGGTTGAATGAGACAGATGCCATGGTGACAGAAGATGCAGAGAAGGCAGAGTTGCTGAATGCCTACTTTGGTTCAGTCTTTACTGCTCGGGCCAGCCCTCAGAAGCCTCAGACTTTGGAGGAAACAAAGTCTGGACGAAGGAAGACTTCCCCTTGCTTGAGGAAGATCAAGTTAGAGAACAGTTAAGTAAACTGGATATCCACAAGTCCATGGGTCCTGATGCTGAAATAGCTGGCAGAAATCATTGCTGGGACACTCTCCATCATCTTTGAAAGGCCTTGGAGGACAGGCAAGGTGCCCGAGGATTGGAGGAAGGCCAATGTCACTCCAGTCTTCAAAAAGGGAAAGAAGGAGGACCCGGGAAACTACAGGCCGGTCAGCCTCACCTCCGTCCCTGGAAAGATGATGGAACAGCTCATTCTGGTCGTCATCTCAAAGCATCTGGAGGCAAAGAAAGCTATCAGTAGTCAGCATGGATTCACCAAGGGGAAATCATGTCTGACTAACCTGATAGCCTTCTACGATGGCATGACTGGATGAATAGATGAGGGGAGGGGAGTGGATGTTGTCTACTTGGACATCAGCAAGGCTTTTGACACAGTCTCTCACAGCATCCTCATAGGTAAGCTTAGGAAGTGTGGGTTAGATAGTGTGAGGTGGATTGAGAACTGGCTGAATGGCAGAGCTCAGAGGGTTGTGATTAGTGGCACATAGTTGTCTCCCAACACCACATGTAAACGGCTCTTAAACACATTCAGGGATGGGGGCTCAACCACCTCCCTGGGCAGCCTATTCCAATGTCTGGCCACCCTTTCTGTGAAAAATTCTTTCCTAATGTTCAGCCTAAACCTACCCTGTTGTAGCTTGAAGCCATTACCTCTAGTTCTATCGCTAATCACCTGTGAGAAGAGACCAGCACCAACCTCTCTACAATGTCCTTTCAAGTAGTTGTAGAGAGCGATGAGGTCTCCTCTCAGCCCTCAGCCTCCTCTTCCTCAAACTAAACAGTCCCAGTTGTCAGAAGCCTTACTGGGTTCTGGAAACATGACAGTATGTGTTGCACCCTGTTACATGTCCTGTTACTTTGTAATAAAAGACTTAACATGATTTATTCCTGACAATGTATTTGCAAGTTGTTTATTTGTCAGTGGGAATTTTCCAGTAACATAAAATTTAATTCTTCTTTCCATCTCCCTCCTCCCCCCTTAAAGTTGTGTATTGCATTTTCCCTGTGTAGCATCTTCTTTCAGTTTTCTTCTCAGATATTTAGAGGACTGCTTATGCCATAAGGTTATATCAGGCATTTTACTACATAAATTTTGATAGCGGGTCAAACTGATATGAAAATTATTTTAAGCTGCCTTCATTCATAATATATTTTTAAAATGTCTAGCTTATTCTTTCCTTATTTTAAGCCCAAGTCATATGTTATTATTATTGTGTTAGCTTCCTGTTCACAAATGATCTCTGTAGTGAATTCTGATGCCCCGTAGCTTTTTGTCTCTCCTATGGAGCCAAGCTCTATTTCCCTCTCTCTTGTTGCTAATGTAATTATTACTTATATATTTCTTTTTTGGTTACTCTTGGTCTTCCTTGCTAATACAGCTGTTTGTACCTTGGCCTGAGTTTTGTGTCTTCTGAAAAATACTTCTCCCCATCAGTCTAACCCAATTTCCACTTCCCCTGCACCCTCTTCCTGTGTTTGGGGCTAATAACAAGCTCATGACTTAACCATATTGGTGTCTTTCTAAATTTTCCAACCTCTGCATTGGGCCAGTTTGTACTTGTGCCTCAATACCATTTATTTGAGGAATTGCTAGATCTCTTTAACTCCTTTTCCCCATGAACTTGCCTCCCATAAATTCTTAACGAATATTTACCTGAGTTTACTGGAATCTACCTTCCTGAATTTAATTGGTTTTATTATGCTTTCATCTCTTTGGTTTCACCGTTCTTTACTGTTATTCTCATAACAGATTTCTCTGTGTTAAGTAGTTCTGACATTCCAGAGAAGGAGTGGTAGTTTTATGAATTTTTACAAGTGCACAACAGCTGTTGCCATGTTGGAGCAGGTCCTTGGTCCATTCAAAACAAGGTGGAAAAAAAACTCTTAAGGACTTAGAATACAATGCACACATGAAGATTACTTAGGTGTCCTGGTTTAGCCTCAGACGGCGACAAAGAACCACGTGGCAGCCGTGCTCTCTCAAGCCCCTCCACAGCCGGGAGGGGAAAATCAGAAGAAAAAAGCAAAACTCGTGGGTTGGGACAAAGGCAGTTTAACAGAACAACAAAGGGAACAAGAAAACAGTAACACGGACAGAGGAGTATATAGACACGATTATGATACAGACCGTCCCTGACCGCGAGCCACCACCAATTTCCTGTCCCCCCCTTCCCGGCTACCCCCCGGGCATGGCATGGCTCACAGGGGATGGAATACCTGTGCCCCTGCTAGAGCCAGGGGAGAATTAACCCTATCCCTCCCGGAACCAGGACGTTAGGATAAAGTTCAAGAAAAAATTACAGGGAGAGCATAACAGCAGAAAATATTCTAAAGACTGACTCAGTCCTTAAAATTCAAGCACTTCATTTTCCAGTCTGATCCACATTTTATAACCAAAAGAAAGTTAACATTCCCACTGACAGCACTTAGAATAGGCTAGTTTTCTCAACGTTCAAATTTTTCTTAGAATTAACTTTGTTTCATTTTCTCCCCAAGCACATCACTTCTCTGAAAATNGGAGTATATAGACACGATTATGATACAGACCGTCCCTGACCGCGAGCCACCACCAATTTCCTGTCCCCCCCTTCCCGGCTACCCCCCGGGCATGGCATGGCTCACAGGGGATGGAATACCTGTGCCCCTGCTAGAGCCAGGGGAGAATTAACCCTATCCCTCCCGGAACCAGGACGTTAGGATAAAGTTCAAGAAAAAATTACAGGGAGAGCATAACAGCAGAAAATATTCTAAAGACTGACTCAGTCCTTAAAATTCAAGCACTTCATTTTCCAGTCTGATCCACATTTTATAACCAAAAGAAAGTTAACATTCCCACTGACAGCACTTAGAATAGGCTAGTTTTCTCAACGTTCAAATTTTTCTTAGAATTAACTTTGTTTCATTTTCTCCCCAAGCACATCACTTCTCTGAAAATCCTTTTATCCTTAAAGAAGTCTCTCATGTAAAACCTTCTGTTTGTTTTTAAAAGGTTAATCCATTTTGTCTCAGCTCAGGTAGAATTCCAGTAACTTTGCCTGTCCTGATTAACCAGTCCTTTCTCTCTTTTAACTCCATGTTCATCTTTCTTACCTCTAAAGAAATCATCTTATGTATTAGGTTAGAGAATGTACCTATTTCTTCAATATGCAGTGTTTTTCAATATTGAAACACTGTGCAAAAGATGATGCGCATAAACCAGTGATCTTTAAAAAGAAATCCTTGAATATATGTATGCATATGTTACCAGTGTTTCATAATTATTTGGCTTTTTCTTAGAGGTTTTTTTTAGTACTCTAACTCCTTTGCAATGACAAGCTTTTCTCAAAAACCCTTTCATAATTTTTTATGTGGTAAGAAAGTCTTATCAAATTTATTTCCAGCGTACTGTAAATTTCTACTGCTTCAAATGTTTCTGCAGTAGAATCAAGTGTTTTATAGGCATATTGGTAAGGTTTGTGCTGATTTCTATAAGACGTGGAATTAATGCTGTAGCAGCATCTCTTCATCTTGGTCCTTAACATTTTGGGTGGGGTGGAACAAAAATAACAAGTACTGAAGTGATTAATTAAGAGCATTAGTTAACCTATGTAGAGTACTTGAAGATGAAAAAGAACTATAAGAGTAATAGGCAAATGTAGTGTTACTAAAAGTTAAAAGTCAGTCAAAAATAAAACCCCCATATAAATATATGAAGTAGGTATTTGGCAGACTGAGATCCAGAATGATCCAACACAGGGTAATAACCTTCATGCTGCTGCTGCATGGATGTATAGTGTTATTAAGCCTCTCAGAACTACTCATGAAGATTTACAGTTATAGAAAGAACAGGATCTATATTAATATTTTAATTTATCTACTTAGGGTACATTAGGATGGAAAAGTACATATTTTGTAAAATATTACATTTTGTTTAAAGGGGAGGTTGTGATTTTGGTTTGGTCAACAGTCTGTGTACACATGCAAAAGTCAAGGTCTGTGGTTTGGATATTTCCTTAAAAAGGATTTCAATATGCCTATGCCTTATGTCAACCTCTTGGCCAGAGGTTTCAGCTCTGCTGGCTGAGGTGTGGCTAAGCAGAAGTTTTCCTTAGAAGCCTTGAATAAAAAGTGCATTTTTGTCAGTCCAAGTGTTTAAAGAAGAACAAATGCTACAATGTTGGTAGAACAAGTAGTTGTGAAGAAAGGGCAGTGACCATACAGGCCACACTACCTGGGAAACTCAGGGAAAGAAATATTTACAGTTAGTTATTGAAGGACTTTCAGGCACCAAGTAGAAGGGTGGGATGAAAGGCAGTGCCACATCCCTGCCAGAGATACTGAAGTGACTCTGTGGAACACAGTATTTCAGTGCGTGCTAGACCTAGTGAAACCTGGTTTCCTGTATGTTGAATAACTGTTTAACGGAATCATGCTGAGGTTATGCTTTCAGCTCAGCCCTTATCAGACATCAGAAAATGAGAGAAAAATACTAGGAATGTCTGTGCTGTGAGAAAATGTTCGATTGAAATGTGTATTGTGTGAGATATTGGAGAGCCTAAACAGAGGAGAACCATTAACTCACAAAGACTTATATAAAGAGAGTGTGATCTCTTGTGAGCCTTGTTTCCTCCAGAAATCAGGCCAAAAAATCTGGAGCAGATGTTGAGACAGGTTCCCTCTGTTTAAGGAGGGACATTCTTTCAAGGGAGGCAAACACTGCACAGTTGCAACTGTGCAAGATAACATGTTTCTGAGCTCCATAGAGAACAGGTGAAATTAAAGGAAAAGAACCTCCTAACCAGGCAGGGGCAAGGTCATTCAGAATTTAAGTTATTTAAGATATTAAAAATGCAGTTCAAGAGTTAGTTCCAGGAAACAGACTAAAGTGAGGACAGCTCTGATAGATGTAATTTTTCCTCTTCATGCAGCATGTCCTTTGGCCTTCTACCAAACCAGGTTTGAAAATAAATCCCTCTGTTGCTCATGCATGCACAACAAATAATAGAGGGCTAAAAGTGCTGTTTATTTTGCAGACACTCATTCCTTTTGCAGTTCAGAGATTTAATAATGCCCAATTCCTCTCAATGGTACCTACTCATTTGGTAACAAAGCAGTGGGGATGCACAAAGTAAAAAAGTGCTATCTGTAGTTTTCTGCTGCCCTACCACAGATTGAGATAGCACATTGAGTTGTTGGAAGATATTTTCTTTTCTTATTTTTTCCTGTAAAGGACAAAATGTGGTCCAGCTGCCAGTACCCTGAGTGAAAGTACAATGTCCGCACTCATTGGATGTGCATGGTGAAGCAAGTAAAGGAAATGGAGGTGGTGGTCTGGGGAAAACCCCAGGCCTAGGGCAGGATTTACTGTCTCTTGCTGTTGGTAACCTTCAGCAGCAAGTCAAAGTATCTTCTAATAGCAAAACTTTTAGAATAGACATAGCATGTACTTAAATTGGACACAAAACAATTGTGAATGTGAACCTGAGAAGAGAGAGAAGTACCTGAACACAAAACTTGCCAGGGTAATGGATTGGTCAATTTCTATATGAAAAATCTACCTATTGCTGGTTTTAGTATCTTCAAGAAAACAGAACCTCAACTGCATTTTTCTGTAAATAGATCAGGAGACTGCCCGACTAAGATTCCCCATTCCCAATCCTAATGGAAACAACCCAGCAAGGACCTGAATTTCAGCCCAGTAGTGTGACAATGCATAGTGGCGTGAAGATGATAGGCTCTGCCAAAAAAGTAGATAGTTAATGTAACAAACATCCAAATTTTAATACTGAAATTATTCAGCCATACTGGATTGCCTGTTTCCCTTTAATTGTAATTCTTTTTTTTAAAAGCTTTAGATTAATTCAGGTTCACAGAATAATGGTCTCATCCTGGAGGAAAAGATACAGACTCTACCATACCAAGACTGGAGAGATGTCTGCCTGATTCATCACAGAGTTGCAATTCAGTCTATAAACTCAACTAAATGAACCTACCCAGTAGAGAACTTTAGCAAGACATAGAGGTCTGCAGTGAAGACTACATGCTTACAGTGCATTAGGTCATATGGCCAGGAAAAACTGGGCTGCCATAGCGCTGCTATGCATCATGTCATTTTAGATGCCAGAATAGCTTCTGAGTTTGAGTGTCTCTGGAGTTGTTGTGCTCTGAGCTACCAGCAAATCTGTGAAGACACAATGAGAGAATAGCAATTTCTGGTCTCTTGTGCCTTCAGTCTTGTGTTTGAAATCAATGAATGAGATCACTTGTTTAAGGCAGTGTCGTGGTTTTAGCCAAATTTACCAAAACCAGACTGACAGATAGCCCTTCCTCCCACCCAAAAAGAAAGGATAGGAAGAGGATAAGGAGATTTATGAGTTTAGAATGAACTAAACTACTTTAATGAAGTACTAATACTAACATTAAAATAAAAAGAAAATAAAAAGAAAATAGTGAAATAGATACAACATATATAAAACCGCATCAAGGCCCCAGGATGATGAACACATCACCAGCAGGCATCGGGAAAAGTCCCAGACTGGACTCGGTGATCGACAGGAGCTGAATTCCAGATCTGGAGNATTTAGTCAGCCGGAAGAGGCCTAGCTAAAAAAGTAAAATTGTAAAATAGAAAATTTGTTCGATTTACCTCAAACCAGGAAAGGCAGACTAAGCAAAGTTTCAGACTAAGACAGGTAGTTTTCAAGAATTTACCGACAACTAATAACAGAAGGAAAGGATACAATCCCTACCCCTCCAAATCAGATTTCTAAAGAGAACTTCTGCAATTCTAAATATTAGATACAAAAGCCTCTAAAATATTTTTTATGTTCCTGTGGGATAAAAAACACTGCAAAAATGAAAATGCTGGTTTTTAAAATGAATTAGTTTCTTTATAGAAGCCTGTTACATCTAGACTCCTCACAGTTTAATTTCAAACTGTCTTTGAGCTAATTTTTGAGAATATATTTTTATCTTCACTTATTGGTTTTAAAAAACATTTTATTAAACCAAAATAGTAAAAATCGGTTATCAGAACTGCAGCTTCTAGTCAGGTGTTTAGCAATACAAACTTAAATAATCCACACTTACAACATCTTACATGTTGTCATTTGTCAAAAAAATTATAACAATTTTTTTAAAAAATTATAAACTATTTCTCATTATTTTGTGCAAGGGCTAATACTTGACAGCACTAAAAACCTTTTTCACTGTCAGTCTGCATGGAAAATAAGATGAAAGACCAGTTTTAAGAACTTGGAAAAGTCATTACTGTTAAAGAAAGATATTGTTTCTTTATCGTCACAGTTCAGTCCATCTTTTCAAAATGAAGCGCAGGAATTGTAAATTATTTATTTTCTGTCCTACTGTGTGGGAACTTTTCAGCAACTGGAGGTTTGTATGGTCTTTTTTATTTAGTGAAGCATAAGCGCCACCTTCTGGTAAAAAGTAGTATTTCTCAGAGATTATAGGAATAGAGGAGAACCCATTTGTTTATTACTGAAAGTCTCTATTTGGATTTATTACTCTATGATATTGTCAGTTTTTCCACTGTAGCAAGATAAATATCTTAAATAAATTTATTGATATTTATAATAATAACAACTATTATTACCTAATTATGTTATCTTATAAAAAATAATAGCATTACTTTAATGCCAATAAGCCTCACTCATGGACAAGGAGTCCACTGTGCTAGGCATTGCATAAATTCCATCCCCAAAAGATGATTGTCCAAAATCTAACAATATAGAACAAGTGACATTAGACAGTTACTGCTATACAAGTACAAGGGAACATTGCGATACAACACAAACTGAATTATCATGTTCTTGTAGACAGCCTAGCAAAAACTGTTTTAGAGTGTTGGTTACAAATGTCAAGGATATTTGAGGAGAAAGTAGTTGATGGAATACTGAAGTCAATATTGCAGTTAGAATAGAATATAGTAGATAGGGCTGTGAGCATCTTGGAGATGGGGAAAGAAGACAATAGATCATATGTTTTAGAGAAGAAGAAAAAGATATCAGTGAAAAACTGCCCAGAAGATTGCATCAGGACCAAAATAACAACTTGAAAAAAGTTTTCTTCTTCATAGGTATGAGCAAGACAACATATAATCTGTCAAAGGCAGAAAAGCCCTAACAGAAATATGACAATTGACTTCCAGAGGGCAGACTTCAGCCTGTTCAGAACTCTGGTTGGGAGAGTCCCTTGGGAGACAGTCCTGAAAGGGCAAGGGGGTCCAGGAAGGCTGGATGCTCTTCAAGAAGGAAATCTTAAAGGCCCATGAGCAGGCTGTCCCCAACTGTTGAAAGATTAAAGTGTGGAGAAAATGGCTGGCCTGGTTTAATAAGGAGCTTTTGATGGGTCTTAGGAAAAAAAGGAGGGTTTACCACCTTTGGAAGAAGGGACAGGCAACTCAGGATGAGTAGAGAGATCTCATCAGGTTATACAGAGAGAAAATTAGGAAGGCAAAAGACCATCTGGAGCTCAACCTGGACACTGACATAAGGGACAACAAAAAAAAGTT